>DWUN01003746.1:0-11629 GCA_018249975.1 Passova gellias
TGGCCGAGTGGTTAAGGCGTCTGACTCGAAATCAGATTCCCTCTGGGAGCGTAGGTTCGAATCCTACCGGCTGCGAAATTTTTTTTTAGGAAATTTCGTTAAAATATGTAAAAAAGAAAATCACGTAAATAACCACAATGTCCGTTTTTTTTTTATCTTTTAAATTCAAGTGATTCTGTTGAAGGTAATGATAATTAAAAAATAATATAAAACTATATAATATCTATTTAGTGATATCCGAACTCTACTAGATTATACTCTGGTAATGTCTACTAGATTATACTCTACTATATTAACGTTGTACTCCAGCGCTATCTACTTGATCTCGACTTATGCTTCCTTGACACTTGAGATGTAGAAACTTTCCATAGATGTCGCTATTCCGTTCGAAGTTTAAACAGCATCAATCAAACTTGTTTACATTAATCGTCGCAGATGTCGCTAGCAGTCCGCCGATTACGTCGATCAGACAACATAAACGAAATTGTTGGTTCTTGTCAATAGTGTTCCTAATCGGTGCAATTGGTCCTAGAAACTCCTAGCCGAGATGACTAAACACTAGAACATCGGGTCAGTACAAGTGTGACCTATTAATTCATTCAGCGATTTCGATGTTGAACTCAGGGTTGGTTTGAGACTAATATACAGGTGCTAAGTAATAGGCGATTGGACTTAGTTACATAAACGTTAAGTATTAATTAGGGGACGGCGCGTACGCAGTCCCCACTAACAAAAATGATGCGTCCGAGTTACCCGCATTAGGGGTAAAAAATCTTAACACCGTGATTCAACGGACTGCTAGCGACATCTAGGAAAATTTTTATTAACAAATTTAATTCGTGTAATTATCAAACCCTACGTAGTCAATGGCTATAGTGACATCTAGAAAAAGCATTTGTAACTTTTTATTATTATAAACTGCGTAACAGCAGAAACGAAGAGGAAGGTAATATTTAAAAAGAGCGCTCTCACATTCATCGAAAGTGGCTTATTGTTATGTTCTAATATAGTGACGTCTAGTGGTTGTATACTGCATATTATCGTAGCATTCATTTTAATATAATATTTCAAATACGTATGTTTCTTACGAATACAAAAGATTCATAGGTTCCTGTTTATGGAGGTAGTTTATTTTTTGTTTTAACTTCTTTGATTAATATTATAATTAAAGAGAACTTCGTAATATCACGCTTCGCTGAACTTCAAAGTAGTGTTAGTATTATTTTGGTAGATGGCGTTGTACAGCTTCGCAAATCAATTTCAATTCTAATATAACGTTACAAGGTAGTATTAATTGAGCCTAATTGGAATTTAAATTTTCGCCAATTATTATTACATCGCGAGTATTATCGTAATTCATCTGCGAATACAAAACAAATTCTTTTGCAATTGCAATCATTAGTGTGTTCAAGCACCAAAGTACGAATTAAAAATGTTATATAAATCAAAAAGATCGGAAAACCGTAATGAATACTTACTGAAACGTACACGAAAGCGCTCGGGCAATCGATCTTACGGACGGGTGTTATTAGCATTTTAATTTATACTTGTCTTACTCAAATATTAAAGCCTATTATACCATGTTGGTTATGGCCACCCTGATTGATATTGTTATTCATTAACATATATTTCTGAATACGGTCTCCACTGCTTGAGAAGTTTCAGGATTTCATACAGCTGACGACTTTTGATTGCTGCACCTTTCTTATGTTAACACTAGATGTCGCTAATTCGATTGCCATATTTTGTTTTCCAGAACTATGTAGTGTGCATTACAGTTATTTAATTTAAAATACCAAAAGCATACCGTCATTCAATATCGGCAATCAATCAATTTACAAAATATGTAGAAACAAAATGTTCAGTGCCCTCGTATTTAACGCAAAGGATGTAACAATATATTGCCTCATACCACGTAACATTTCGAGGCACTTCAAATATAAGTCGAATCGTGCATATAACGAACGGCAGCGTGAAAAGTTTTTTTTTTTAAATGAAACTAGCACAGGTTGCCCTGAAGCAGCGCCATCTGCCGGTGAGTCGTCACTAACACATCAGCCGCGTCGCTAATGCTCTGCCGGCTTTCAGGAGACCTCCTTATCCACCTTCCTTAAAGAGTCTCCACTGTGGTGGTAATAAAAACAAAATTGCGATAAATGAGTAGCGAGCATCGCGGTAGCAGCGCGCATTTCCCGTGCCGTTAATTACAATAACAATTAGAAATTAAATAAGTTACTTGTGCCGTTGATTTCAGCTCTTTGTTTATTGAAGTTTCGCCTGCCGCACGGGCGATGTGTCGAAGTTGAGGATCGTACAACAAAGGTAACTGTTATGTGTATTTGTATTATAGTGACTTCACTTGTTAATAATTTGCAGTGTAGGCTAGCATTTCATCAAGCGAGGGACGAAGTATTCTACGTATTCGTTAACCTGTAAATGTTATTATTGCCCGAGGTATTGAAATTATCTGATAAATTATTTTAAAATCTGAACTTGTATTATTGTAATTGATTTTTTTTAAATATAAATGTGAAGGGTCGGCTGCTAACCCGTATTTCCGCAAATCCGCGTTGAAACAGCGTAGCGGATAGTTAGAAGCCAGCTGTAACGAAGTCTTGCGTGGAGAAAAATTGTGCCCAACGGTGGGACATACAAACGTAAAACAGAGTTTCAACTATGCTTGACAAATTCTTTATAGTTCAAATTTGCTTAAATATTTATCACTGTTACATCCTCACTGATAAAGTTAATTCGTGTTTAAATTAAAGCAAATTGAGTATTTAACTGACGGAATAGTCGATAGCAACCTTATACCGAAGGCAGCGTCTGTCTGGTGCATTTCTGGGAAATTTTTAAATTTTTCGACTCGCTTTCTGTACACTCCGATCTTAGTAAGTTTTACAGTTTTACAATTTACTCTTATGAACGGTGTGCTTCATAAGGAATGTTTAAATAAGAATGCTTTTGTGAAAATTATCCGATTTATACAGTGAAATATGTGTTAAATCGGATATAATCCAACAAGATTATTACGTTCAGGTCGTTATGCTCTGGCAGCCGCTAAATCTATCGCAGGCGTGCGCTCCGCACGCGCAGGTGGGCGCCTGCAGTCACTTCGGCTTCGTGTACCTGAACATTCTGGTGCAACTCTTCGGCGACTCCATCGATCGGAGGATCGAGGAAATAAACAATCATCGAACCGAGGACTTTCATAGAATCGAAGATATCGTAAGCAAACACGGGGGTAGCGGCAGCGGCCCGCATGGAGAGGACGAGTACGACTTCGTGGTGGTCGGAGCGGGCGCCGCGGGCTGCGTGGTGGCCAACAGACTGTCTGCGAATAGGCATTGGAAGGTAACATTTCTAAAATCAAACATCCCCACGAGTAATAGATTCATATGTTTAGGAGCCAAGATGTTGTCCGACCGTCCAAGCGGAACAATTTTATTACTAATTCCGTCTTACACCCTCTAAACCTTCACAAATATTTGTGGGTATAAACTATACGTCTTTGTATTTATTGAGAATGTCTACGCTAAGTAAATCACGGCATCCCATAATTGACTTCTAGTCCTAAATAATCCACAGGAATGTTTTATTCCATGCGTAATGTATCACAATTGCAATTGTTACAGGTACTCCTTCTGGAAGCCGGCCCGGAACAACCGGACGTGACGCTAGTACCAGGCCTGTCTACGGCTCTGCTGGGCTCCAACATAGACTGGCAGTACCGCACCAAGCCCAACGGGAAGAGCTGCCTCGCCAAGGGCGAGACGGGCTGTGATTGGCCCCGGTAATGTTACATGAAACTTCGTGTACAAAAAAAATTAATTTATAAACGTAGCCCTAAGGAGGTCAAGGCGAGAGTACCAGTAAATAGACGAGCGTGTGTGATTAATTTGAGTTCGCGGGATATTGTATGTATAAATATCTAATTAATTCTTAACAGCTATAGCTGATTTTACGAAATGTTAATTATCTAACTAGATTGAGATAATATGTGACTGGATTGATTGCAAATTTACGTCAAAAGTTTTATTTTTCCAAAAATTCACACCTATAATAGCAGATGGAGACCCTGACATTTCAGTACGTGGAAATGTTTTTGAAGCCCTCTTCGGCTAATAATCTACCTCTGTGTAACACTTCAGAGTGTTGTTATCTCCCATCCAACATTAACAGAACAAATATTGAACAGTTAGCGATTATAGTATTAATTAGGGGACGGCGCGTACGCAGTCCCCACTAACAAAAATAACGCGTCCGAGTTACCCGCATTAGGGGTAATCGCAGGGGTCAACCCATCCGGAGTGCAATGGAGAGGCCTCGCCCTGGGGGAACCGCCTTCGTGATCACGGTATCCCCTACGCCAGGTAAGTATGAGTTGCTTTTCGCTCGCGGGACTACTTATAGTAGTCGCTAAAAAATCTTAACACCGTGATTCAGCGGACTACTAGCGACATCTAAGAAAATTTTTGTAAACAAGTTTGTAAGTCTAAATTCCACTAGAATCCATTGTCCATCCATCCATGTAGTGACATCTAGTATGAATTGACGTATTATGCATCTAATTACTGAGATTTGTTTGTAGATGTCACTACTAGGAGCTAACTTATCGCTAGTACAAGTGTAGCTTGTAACAAGGGACATGCACAAATGTGTTAAATGTAATAAAAAAGCCATTTATCATATCGTGATTTATGTTTATATTGTTTGGTTTCTAAATTCAGAGGCAAAGTAATGGGAGGATCCAGCTCAATTAATTCCCTCGCTTACGTCAGAGGAAATAAATTGGACTATGACAAGTGGGCCGACTTAGGAAATGTTGGATGGAGCTTTAGAGATGTAAGTTATCAGAAGGGAAAAGTAAATGTAAAAAAATCTGACAGAGATCACCGAATGCTTAGTATCTCAGACTTTTTTATCTACGCTTTAGATGATAATAATATTATACTCAATTGCATTGTTTTTCTCGCAGGAAAAAACAAAAAAGATTTTAATTTGTATAGCTCATTTCGAACGCTGCATTACTGACTTAGTCAAAAACAACTGCGTCAAACGTATATTTATTCATATTGCTGTACAATTTAAACAGGTTTTGCCGTTCTTCAAAAAGTCTGAAAGGAACATCAATATCGAAGGCCTCAATCGCCGGTACCACGGAGTTAGGGGAGAGCAATTCGTCTCTAGATATCCTTACTTCGACAGACCTTCCGTCATGTTGACCGAAGCGTTCCATCAGGGCGGACTGCCCATATTGGATTTCAACGGGGCTCAACAGGATGGCACCATGCAAGGGCAAGCGGTCAGCTTGGACGGCGAAAGGGTGTCGACTAACAACGCATTTATCCAGCCGATCCGTTGGAAGCGACCCAACTTGACCGTCAAAACAGAGTCAGAAGCCGTGAAGATCCTCTTCGATAAACACAAAACGGCCTACGGCGTTGTATACATGCATAGAAATAAAGCGCATACAGCGAGAGCTAGGAAGGAGGTTGTTATTAGCGGCGGCTCTATAAACTCACCGAAGCTGCTCATGCTCTCCGGCGTGGGCCCCAGGGAGCACTTGGAAAGTTTCGGGATTCCTGTCGTTGAGGATTTGGCGGTTGGCGAAAATCTACACGACCACGTAACGTTCAATGGCATAGTCATAGCGCTGCCGAACAGAACGGCGACCGCCGTCAGCAACGAAGAAGTAGTGAGGCACATTTACGATTACGCGATCTCCGATATAAAACACGGGCCGCTGGCAGGAAACGGCCCGGTGTCGTCGATAGCCTTCATCAGGACCGAGCGGGACCTGCCGGCTCCCGACGTACAGTACCAGGTGGACAACGTCATGTGGGAAGAATTCGTGCGGGATCCGGTTACGAGCACGAGAATTACAATATTCCCGACCGCTTTCTACAACGGCCTTTTGCCGAGAACTATGAACTTGGTGCCTAAAAGTCGAGGAGTGCTTTTACTGAACTCGACCGACCCTAACGGACCTCCGTTCCTGTACCCGAATTACTTCGGCGACGAGTCCGATTTGATTCCTCTAATAAAAGGAGCAAGATTTTTGCTAAGTCTGGAAAATACTGAAGCCTTTAAGTCTCAAGGCGCTCGATTTGTCAAGATTCCTCTACCGGAGTGCAGGGATTATGAATGGGGTTCCGACGAGTATATCGTCTGCTTAGCTAGGCAATACACCTCGACACCGTACCACCCTGTCGGGTCTTGCAAAATGGGACCGAAATGGGACAAGAAGGCGGTCGTGGACCCTCGACTCAGGGTCTACGGTGTCTCTAACCTGAGAGTCATAGACGCATCTATAATGCCAATAGTGCCGAGAGGGAACACTAATGCTCCTTCCATCATGTGCGGAGAGAGAGGAGTGGCTTTTGTCATAGAAGACCACACAAGACATCATTGATAAATATCTGTGAATGCATTTGAAAAGTAATGCTTCATTGATTTTTTGTATGTGATCTTCCACTGAACATTGAAAACCTTACATTGTATCCAATACTTATCTCGAAACATAAATCATTCAATCGCAATTTAGTTTCATGAACTAGTCCTTTGGTTCTTATCGCTGTCTGTCTCTATGTATGCTTGGATCTTTAAAACTACTCGACGGATTTTGATGCGGTTTATTTTTAATAGACAGAGTGATTATCCGCGAGGAATAGTGACTTTGGACAGCATTTTAATGTCCTACGATACTATGATTGCAAAAGACGGTATTCAAAGCAGACGAATTGGCGGACAAAAGCTAGTGTTACATAAAGCTAGATGCAAACAAAATTGTACTTTGATTTCCATTATCATATCAGTTTTACTGTCTGAGCTACTGGGTGACACGACTTTCTACAATGTCCATAACAGTCCACGTGGCTAGCACGCGGTATGGCAGTCAATATTGCATATCTTATCATATCGTAAAGCCACACGTATAAATTTCTCGTCTGTTATTTATGAAAGTACTATCTACATCTCTTTCTTTCTGTAATAATGATATCTGGAACGACCTGCACAAGGCCATCTGTGTGCTGAGTGCGAGTTCAACAAATATATTCACGGCGAGAAGCCAGCGTTAGTTGCTATGGTATTGACTTATCCAATGACCTATTTCGTATTTCGTACACTTTGAGCTCTCCAAACAACCAATCACGTGCGATTGTGTTCCCCAGTGACAAGTGCTATTGACATTCGCACTTGTAAAAATTATTTTCCCAGTACTGACACCAGTAGGCGCTGTTTCAATTCCATACAAATTGTATTTTACGCTCTCGGAGACGAGCAGCGAAGAAAACTCGCACTCGGCACATTGTTCCCACACTAGGCAAATCCGTCGCTACGGTGACACATTTGTGATTAATAGATAATTTTATACTCTTTCAGAATTTTTTTACTCTACACCTAGTGCTTTGCCCTACAGGAAGTATGACTTGAATTTACTATACGGATTTTTTCGTCTAAGAAACGCTGAATAGAAATTTATTAGATACGTATCGCTTTACATTAAACTAGCTATGTTAAGTATACTCGTATGTAAACACATTAGATTCAGATCGCAGCTAAATAGTAGCTTTGAATTTCCCATTTTATAATAATGTCGAAACAGAACTGTTATTATGGTTGATTTCTTGATAATATAGTTGAAAGCGAACTACTCAGATTATACCACACTTTTAGAGATATCTAGCATTATTCTTGGAGGCTGTTTTTTTAGAGGTTTTAAATAAAATAGAACATTCATATTAATATTATTTTATTGAACTATAAAATTACAAATACATTTCAATAGTCTCATTTCATACTCCTTCTGACTCTTCAAGTACAAAAATCTCCACGTCTACTCTTCATACACATGTAATACAGTAACTGGATTCAGCGCCATCTATCCACATTACGCAATATCTTAGGAGTTCTCTTTACGTTCATATAATAAAATTGCTACGGTTTCGCGCACTTTTATGTGCTAAGTAGGTACAATATTATCCGAATTACAATATCCCGGCAAGTTTTACATGCAAAGTACAATATTATCCGAATTGCAACCTGGCAAGTTTTACATACAAAGTGCAATATTCTACAATATAATATATCTTAATGTAGGTATATTGACCGAAGTTTCTAACCAGTGAACTAACAATAGGGTAATTAAGTAAACGTAACAATTTTACAAATCCTAAGACAAAGTAAGCCTAGCACTGACAACCAGGTAGCGTTTTGTGCCGAGGCAAACAAAAGTTGGAAATTTTCCAACATTAGACCGAAAATGGTCAATACTCTTATCCGTTTTTCATTCCCGGTGAGATGCTTCACTTCTCCGGCAACTTGATCACCTGGACTTGCGAATGACCCCAGTTTCTTTCGCAGTGGTCTATCAAATCTCTCTCAGAATCGGATAGAATTGAGAGATCTATTTCTTGACTGTCGCTAAATGGATCTGTATAGGGATAGTGGACTAGCACACAGCTGAAGTCAATGGAGGTGTTGTAGCACCCAAGCATCTTCTTTAATTTAGCTTCTGAATCCACCTGAGAACAATAGGAGAAAAAACATAAGTTCAAGTCTAGAATAATATACAATCGTTAACAAAAACCTTTCTAAGATTTAAATTGTATCAATCATTGTCTAAAGAAATAGATCATTAATGACAGGAAGTACGAAAATAAATTATGAAATTTTAAATAAAAAGTCAATTATGGCTTTGTATTAATGATTTACCACTTTTATAAAGCACTTTTATAAACTTCTATAAAGATATAAATCAAATAAAAATATCTACCTTAATGACATAAATTTCGTTTTCATCGCAGAAGGCTTGCAGCAACACCTCTTGCATGTGTGTTGCACTGTCCCCTGGCAATGCCTCCGTAGTGAGGCAAAACAGGGCCCCATCGCTGTTTTTGGACAAGTACTGTATGGCGGGCAGCAGGCCTATCGTCAGCCTCTTCTCCACGCAAGCCCTTCGCAGCACAGTCTTGATGCACTGACTTATGGGACTGTAAAGAAGGAAAACATTTATAAGAAATTGAAAATAATAAAACTACTGATTAAGATTTCTCTTGCGACAGAAACGGAACAAGGTGTGTAACGGGCGGGAACACTTCCCTCCACACTGGAGGAGAAGATCCTTACATATTACTTTCGTAAGGAGATACTTAGATTCAAAAATGATAGAAAGGCTGCCTGCGTATTTCAGATATTTCATTAAAATAAGAATAACCTTGATTCAAAATGTTCAATTGTCTTACAATTAGATCTGATGTCCAATCAAAATGAAAAAGTTATGCAAGCCGATTTCACAATATTATTTAACGTGACTATAATTCTCCAATATTCACCTTTTGGCGGCCATGGCGCTGAAGGACTCCGCGTTCACGGGAACTACTGATTCCTCGTACATTTTGTTTTTTTTTATGTTGATACTCCTCAGTTTGTCACAAATTTCTGACAATTCTAACCCCTTGGCTGGAATCGTCACGGACACTTCGCGCACTTCGCTAAGCGACGTTATCTCCGATCACAGTGATCACTGGGCACTTAACTTCGAGAGCACCGAATGAAATGTAAATAGATCACGTAAATGTCACAATGATTTCACAAGTTCGCGGCCGTAACTGGCGTGCGATCCACTTCTGAGTTTGGTGAAGAATGTCGTTCATTTGCCCCGACAGCCTTTTTATAGGCACGGTGACGCGTATCATATGTTTCAATGAGTGCGTGGCGCCTGCTCAGTAGCGACGCGAGTTCCGCGAACTGTGCTCGCTTGTGTTCAACGAATCTTTGTATGTGTGCTCTGCGATCGGTTCGGTCGGTTCCGAGCGGGTTCAGACGTGTTTCAATTGACGTTCGGCTATGCGAGGACTTCTCTGCCCCCCGCGTTTCATACGAGTCCAGACGATAGAGGGGGCCGACTGCGGCGAGGCGCGAGGTATGTGCGACACTGTTCGTGTGCGTAGAATATTGCCGAACGGAATTTCCGAACGCTTGGGTTTTGTGATAGGGAAACGCGAGATTGCCGGTTTTTATAATTCCTATCGGCATTTGTCTGGGGGCCGTGAAGGTTACAACAACGTATTAAGCATTGGGAAAATATTATATATTTACATAATCGAAGATGCAATGACCGTTGATAGCCTACTGAGTTAGATATCCATCTTCAATCCCGGGGGAAATATGGGCATTATTGATACTGGAGACAGCTGACAATAGCTAAGTTCAGATAATATAGGAGCGGTTAAAGTTGCATGAGCTCCAAAGGTCTTACCGAAAGAGGGCTACAGACTGATGACCCATCAAACGTATTTTATTAGGGGACTTTTGAATACATGTCAAGACTACACATAGTACATTTCGATAAACGCTTTTAAGAACATCGTCTTCAAGAGATTCATATTGCGAGTTGTACAATACAACTGACCCTCGAGACTTTCATTCAAAACGGAGCCTGCATCGTTATTGAACATGAACGATACAACGGAGCTATCAATATTTGGCCTCCATAATACTTAAATGTTCCAAGCTTCGCAGTCCGGTTTTATGTCCAACTATCGGCTACAGTCCAAGGAAACAATGAATATATTGACACACATAATATGTCAGGACGTTAATCAAATACATTTAGTGATTATTATACCATCACGCCACGCCCCTAACGAAGTAGGAATGTCCATCGAATGCCAATCATCTTCATTTTTACAGACCCGAGGCGCTCGTTCTACACTCATAATTTCTTCAAGGCTTAGTAGCATTTACCATGAGATAGTCTAGATATCAGCTTGCCGCTCAGGGCTACCGACATCAAAATTTTAATCGAAAATCGATCCCGTATCACTTTCATATATCTAGCTGACGATGAATATAGAAGAGGCACACCCGTTCAGTATGGGAAGGGATATTTGGATATTTGAATAATAGATAATCATAACTTAAACTCAACGTGTAATGTATAAAATTGACAGCGCTTAGATCGTTGGCCCGCTGCGGGCACGATGCGGGCACGATGCGACGCTCCCCAATCAGGTCGTGAACTTGCCAGAGGCCGCTCGCGGGCTACTCTTACGATTAAATAGAGCATCGATCTTGAGGTGTTGACTGCGTTCATATCGAGGATAGTAGCCATGTGCTCGTAATTATGTGTTAATTAGATTTGCTCGTTTACGTATAATTGCGCTCGCATCTCGGGTTCGGCGGAGACGAGACTTCCACGTGCTACCATCTGAACCGACTCGGTCTTAATAGTGTCGAGTTCTTTAATGTTAGATAAGAAAAAAAAAAAAAAGCACACAGACGAATTGAGTACCCCCTCCTTTTGGAAGTCGGTCAAAAAGTGTAAAGTGAAGCGCGCACGTTGGCATGTTTAAGAGGCCACAAGACTGACCTAGGGGTCCGCGGTCACTGTCCGTCCTATCGTCACCTGCCGCTTCGTCACCAACGAAACACGCCAACGTTGCCCAACGCGTACCGTGTTTCCAACCACATTCTTATAATGGAACTTCGCGTACGTCGCTGCGGCTTTCATCTCCACCGCGGTAGCTGAAATTCTATTGGAGGAGCTATCGATTGTTTAAGAATAGAAAACATTTCATAATATGTACCTCAAGAATCTCAGTTTAACTGCAATCGATAAATC
>DWUN01003747.1:0-11629 GCA_018249975.1 Passova gellias
AGAAAGCGACTTTGTTTTATACTACGTAATGATAGTGATGAAATCAAAGAACTTTCAAAATAACTTTAAATAGCTCATATTTTTTTTGTTAAATAACTGTGTTCTATTTTTAAATAATGAATCAGAGTCTACAAAATAATTTGATAGATCGTCACTCATCTTCCAACTGCTGGCTGATAAAGATATAGATTAGAATATTAGTCATACTGAGCATTTTAAAGCTATTTTGAAGGTCGCCGTCAAGGTGAAGCGATAGTTACATTGTAGACAATGTCAATACTAAATGAAGACTAAAGCGAGGAAGAACAACATGGAATATGGAATGATTTCCATTTTCAAATGGAATTTAAAAATGTATGTACGTGCAGATGTAACTTGTAACTTGATGTCAAATGTAGGTATCTAGCGAAGTGACCTCGACTGGAAAACAAATGGATAATATAGCTTGTACTCCAAGTACGAATGACGTAATAGATGCCATTAGATCATAGATTCTCAAACTTTTTTTTATTCATCGCTCACTTTGAGAATCAATTATTTTCTAACACTCTTCGAACTTACTTTATTATAAACTACATGCAGCGTCATATATCCCTACCCCTCTAAATCACCTAATCGCCCCCCTGCAAGCCTTCAGCGCCCGGAAGTGCGTTATAGCACGGTTTGAGAAAGTGCATTAAATTATAATACATAAGTAATATCTAATACTAATACCTACACTGGGTATATTGCGAGCTTCTTTTGTCATTTTCAGATTGTTTGATTTAAGTGGGTGGTTAAGCAAGGTAGGTATATACAATATGTGATTGAACAAATCCATGGATATAACATCTTTTACCGTCTTTATTTATATCGTTTATATACTCGTTACACAAGATATATTTGTTCTTGAATACCAACACAATGAATATACGAAGTTTTACATTCTGATCCTTAGGAGCACGGATCTTTGTCTGTCAACAAGGAAGATACTGCGGAGTGTTAATTTTTTTGAATTATATATTTTTAGTACAATTTTATCACTTACTAGCTTTTGTCTGCGACTTCGTTCGCGTTGAAAAGTGAATTTGGCAGCATTTTAATTTCCTAGGATATCTCTATTGCAAATAATATAAATACAATCTGCTTCAGGCGGACGAAGTCGCGGGCAAAAGCTAGTAATTAATATAGCCTATATTGATCAGTGATCATGTAGCATTCAAATGGTGAAAGAACTTTTGAAATCGGCCCAGTAGTTTTTGAGCCTATTTGTTACATACACACGCGCACAAATCTTTCCTCTTTATAACATTAGTTAGGATATAGATACTCTACTAGAACAAGTACTCTCCATTATCCTGCTGTAAAATGCTACCAGTCTGTCCTTTATATACCTTTCTAACTGTAGGTGTTACAAAGTACGAAGAAACAAACACGTGTCTTGTTAATTAAGTTTTTAAACAGCAAAAAGCATAAAACCCCTTCGTGTCTATAATGAATTAATTACATCGCAAATATCGGTGAGAGCATCATAGATGACGCTGGCGCTTTTAGATAATTACTTTCAATTAAATTGTGTTGAAAAACATTGCGCGCCAACGGTAACTCGTTATACATATGGTCACGCTTATTTCCTATACGGGTAGGCAGAGAATATGGACTTCCATCTGTCCTGATACTTTCGCTTCTTCCACTTTCAAATCATCCCTCCTTTAAAATCAAAAAATCCCTAACGGGGTAGGCAGGACGCGCCGAGTGCCAAATATCTCTGTTTCACCAACCCTGACGTGTTTTGTCTACATTCATCACTCTCTTCGTGCATACACTCCGGTGTCGGAGACTCTGGACACCTCGGTCCGTGAAAACGATAAGTGGACTGAAAAAATCAAATACATTGACAATATATATGTATGCTTAATATCTAGCCTCTAACAGGTTTTTATAAAGAATTTAAAGTTGAAAATGCTATATTTATTTTTTAGCACATCCGAGGTTGTTGAGTTCACTCTTAGCCCGATTAGGCTCAGTTCACATAGCGATGAGAATTTCTGGTTGTCGCCTAAAGAAACTATAGCTGGAATATATTATAAACGTATTGACTACAAATTTTTTCGCTTATAGACATTTGTATCGATAACCAAATAGAGTCAAGCTTTACCTAAGATCACACATAGACTGAGAATTAAGATAACAGCAGCAAGAAAACCAATCAGCAGCAATAAAGCTGCTGCATAATGGTGATAAATAGATGTAATGTTACAAAGCATTTTTTTCCTACTTTACTGTTCCAATGCTAGAGAAGAATTAAACCACTGTCTACCACACTGGCCAGAATTAACAGACTTCACACACATCGGAAAATATCATATACCTTACGAATATAACATTTCTAAGGTAAAGGTATCATCTATTAACAAGCGTAGATTAGAAATAGAGATTACGAAAAAGTATCACGAACAGTGCTATGATGTCAATTATCCGGGTACACGCACAATGGTTGGACTATTATAGATTACATTTAAGGTAAACACTATAAAAAGTGCGATCATTGAAGCGCCGTTGTAGGACCGCTTAGAGCTTAGACAAAGATGACAAAAACAAACGATTGCGCGACGCTCACACAGACTACGTGACTCTGTAGAGAGTTTCTCTTAACTATAACAGTGTACCAATAAAAATATATGCGGTTTATTTATTTACCTATATATTTTTTCAGTCTGTTAAGTTACGAACACAGAAGACGAATGCTTGGATAAATCACCGTTAGTGGCGGTACGATTTTCTAGATCATTCATTATTATATAGATGTCGGACGTTAAAGTTGGAATTATGAAAGTACAGAAAGCTTATTGATTTTCTCATTCGGTTAGTAACTGATTGAAAAAACTATGAACTATATGTACAACTAAGTTTAAATCGTTTAAAGTAAGGTCGTCTATATAGATACCGAGTTGCCCAGTTTTGTAACGAATTACCGGTGTATTGAGATATCGACGACAGGTATATCATTATGAGGTTGACAGCGCGATGACTATGCAAATGATTGGAATATAAAAACTCATTTCCCACCAACATTTACAAGAATAACGCGACAGCGACATATTTACAATGTTAAAATTTCGATAAGCCATATAGGTACGTCATTTACGTGTCAAAATCGTTCGATCGGCGAACGTAAGTTGAACATTGTCCAAACAGCAACTTGTTTTAGCGTCAGCAATCTCCAACGTACGATAGAGGTATGATATTGAGACGTATATATTGACGGAGTTACCGCTATCGCTACACAGCTATGGTAACGTATGTGTATTAATCCTAACTGTACGGTGACTCAGAGATGTCTCGTCCATGCGTTTGCGCAAGTATCACTCCCACCACCCAATCTGCAGCCCACATGGACAATGGAGTGGCATTTTTAATTTTCACATACATTGCGTTTTCGCAAAGCGACTTGTTCATCAATGTTAAGCATACCGAGCAATGGATGTTTTTTAATAGCAACTCTGGACAGCTTTCGTGCATTGGTGTGTTTGTGAATGTCAGAGAACATAAGCACCTGTTTATACAAAGTACTGATGTAAAGCTTAGTGTGAGATTTAATAGAGACGTTTTTTTTTACTGTACACGCTGTATGCATGAGAATGATTTTAGTCAGTTTATTAGCTTTCAATGCATGAGGTTGGCTATTTGAAATTCGTTAGATAATAAAATAAACTTTTAACAAAATATAAAAACCCACTTCAAACAGTAAAGTATTCTAAAACAAATTAATATGCACTAAACAAATAATTCAAGCTACAATTGAAACAAGGTACAAGGTACAATTCTTGGAGTCGGTGTCAGCCAAGGTACACCCTTCTTACGGTAATGTTAAAAACAATTTTATGTTGTATTTTGTATTCTCGTATTAATATTGCTAGCCATATTATAGTGTTTCCCTGGTAAAAATATACAGACGGATTGAGTACCTCCTCCTTTTTGAAGTCGGTCAAAAATGGAGGTTATTTTTATTGTCAACTAAATTAAGTCCTAGTTTTAAAAGTAACAAATTACCGATAGTGTTTCAATCAATAATGCTTACAATACTGAGCCTTAACTTCGTCTACGGTATGGTGACTCCTTGTTTCATTCATAAGTTGTATTACAAAATTACATTTCATCATATAAATAAAGTTCTTATAAAGATTTTTGCATACGCAGGCCTTCGCTGTCTGCAAATCAGCATGCAGAAGTTTGCAAGATCCATGAAGTTTTTTCTACGCTAATAAAAAATAGCTTCATTTAATTCACACAAACGTAAGTCGTCTCTATGTTGAACGCGATAAGGTTGAAATTCGATGCGAAAAAATGCACCGCTATTTTATAGTTGTTTCAGATACCAATTAGTGTCGTGTCATTATCCCGTGCGAATGTAACTTTTGTACGATAAAAAAATCTATATTAAACCACTATTTGTATTCAATAGGATTGTAATAGAATTCAATTGAATACTGTCGGTATATAATTGGATTAATATGATCGACACCGTCTAATTGGTTCCATACAAATACACATTTTACACTTAACGTTTAATTAATACCTTTTGTGTATTGAAATATTTGATACGTTGTAAGTATTAATTAAACAGAGGTGGATTAGAGCAACTTATGAATCCTATTATTAATATACTCTTTTTGTTTCCTTAACAGATGCCTTCTCATGATCGAAGGCTAAGTAGCTATGGATTGTTGTGAACAAAAGTACATCGGGCACACAACAACAACAATTATCCTTTGTTGTACACGACAATAAAAATATGTAGAAGATACAAGAAATAAACGCAAGGTATAAAAAAGCGGTTTCATCCCTTAAAGCCATTACTCCCAGACAATCATTGCAAGTTGACAAGAATAGAAGAATCCACGAGTCTCCAAGATCTAGCGCTATTTTGGTTAGCTGTTTAGGAGTATACAAGTTTTAAGAACAATGCACTTTTTCATGTAATTATCTTCATTGCTATTACGACATAGTGGTTTTTATAATAACGAATAAGCGGAAGTAAGAAAGGTCATGATGGCGATGAAATACCTCAAAATTCAATTGCAGAAAAATGTAATTGATTTCAAAAAAAGTTTTTTTTTAAATATCACCAAGATTTAAATTCTTTTATATCATTCTAAAAACTAATCATAGCCGAGTTACTGTGGTTGATGAATGTATTGGAGAGATGTTATTAATTTGTTAGTTAGTTATTAGTTTGTTAAGTAGTAGTGTTAGTGGAAAAGTTTTTAGTTTAGTTTGTCAGTCTTGTGCTAGATTCAATTATCATCAGAGTTTAATTTTATATTTACGTTAAAATTCATCTCAAACAATCACTAAACAGACAATACCGGTTTGGTCTGCGCCAACCGAATATGGTCTGGTTAAAATATTTAGTTATAAAAACAGATTACAAATATTGTAACAGATTAAAAATATCTTTTCGGAGGATTGCATAATAATTACGGGTGCTATTTATAAACATGTCCACCTTTATTTCAAGTACAAGTAAATTTACTTTTACTACGAGTAGGTACTTCAATTAAGTATTTCGTCATCATTTTGAGTTTGTATTTTATTTTAAGGTTAGAGTACTAAAATAAGCTAATTAAAATTTAATAAACCATTTATCATTAGGTTATAAGCCTGGCAATTTGAGTCCTAATATTGTTCAAATACTTAAATCGAAAAATGTCAGGGCGTTCAGGTTTTCAAAAGGACATATTTTACAAAGCAAGTATTTGTAGAGAAGCATTTATACAAAATACATTAAATCTTAGATTGTTTATCATCATAATAAAACTACACTAAAACTTAGATATCACAATAATATTTCGTAAATAATGTACGTGGTTTTACAAATATAATGAAATCGAACATTTTCTTAAGTAAACGTAAGCACCTGTGACAGAATTAAACAACTTAACAAGTTATATGAGGAAGTCGTTAGAATCGTAAAGACATGACGGCCTTTTTTCTATAAAAACAAAAATGATTGTTGTAAAACAAAAAACAACGACAGAGTTATTTAATGATATTGTAGTGATTTAACCCATGGGTATTTTACACGTGACCTGTTTAGTCAAAATTACATACAACACACAAGTACTTATATTAAGATGATCGGATTCAAATCGGATTTATATTATACTTTATTTCATGACTAATGTTTCGAAAATGACGAAAGAAATTTTCCCTCGAAACACAGGTGTTACAGTTAAATTATTACAGATAATAAATCGAAAATCTCCGCTGTCGAGCACAGCCGCCAAAAAAGGCAAAGGACATCCGTGGCATTAATGAATCGATGGGCTCAAACGAGTTCTTATTTCGAACCGGCAAACATAATCTAAGTAAAAGGCTGCAAAATTGGACTATTGCAGTCTCTGTTCCGACAGTCGATTATACCTCGCATATCCGACTTCGTTCCCACGGCGGCTACAAACAGGTTATTATTAAAACCTACACCTACATATAATAGAAATTGAACTTTATTCAATGCACATTACAGTTTCATTCGGCTTGAGTACAGAATGGATACTTTAGATATGGCGTCAGACAAAACAGACTCAAATGCGTCGAGCACTGAATTCAAATTTCGAAGCAGACGCCTAAGAAGAAGCGGGCCAGAAGAGCACAATTTGAAATTCGTATTTGGAATCATCGGTGAAGGATTTTAAGTCCTCTCTCAGTTGCTTGAGAGTTGTTTAACTTATGTAGCGGTAAAATTTTGTTTTATAGGAGAGATATAAGTAGTGAACATTTTAATTGTACTAGAATGCATCTATACATATAGCTGTGTATATTTTTGTTGCTGGTTTAGTAAAGCGTCCATTAGACGATCATGCATCAGTCTAATAAACAGTTTTGAATTAAGTTTGTGATAGAATGCTCCCTCTAAAGTAGTAGATACACCTACGAACAGGTAGGTACAAAGGACAGACAGAAATATAATAAACAATACTTTACTATGGAAATAGTTTTATTTTTATAAACAGACACTAAGAGTAAGTACATTTAACTTTGCTTAATGGCAGCATGAAGAATTTAATAAATTATGTATTTGAATATTATCATCACTCAATCAGTTGCTCAAACCGATTACGACGATATTGATAGCAAACTCAGCGTCCAATAGACGCTTAAGAATATATTTATGATAAATAGATTGATAAAAAAAAATAACTGTAATGTAGACACAGGAAGCTTTGGAATAGTAATCGTTCGAAGTTTGAAATTATCAGACCATAGATTCACTGTTGAAAGAATGTATTCATATGAATCATGCGAAAGTTGATTTCCTGGATATATTAATTCATACTCGATCAGTCATAAATAGGCAATTGATTGATTGACACACAAAAACGTCAACCTCGAAAGATATATTATGATCAAAATATGAATTAACTATCAATGCAGTGCTAACCATTTTAACTTTGACAGGGCAATTTGTGACTATAATGAGGCTACGACTATTGGTTTCAAAAGTTAAACATTTTATTACTGGCTATTGCTGTCTATATCAATTCACTACAAATTATGTGTGCAGTATACAGTGTTAATATAAAAACAATCCTAAATGAAAATCTCGTTATTATACAATTCAATTTGCTTTGAGGAAATCATCGTGTGGTTTATGACTGGCCGACTGAAACCTTCACATTTATCGGCTTAGAAATCAATAGTATCACACTGCAATCATCGAGAAGAGGCAGTAGATTTGTACAGGCATTGAAGAGGCATTTCCTCTCTGCTTTGCAGTATCGGTGGGTCACAGTATATATGAACAGATAACAAAATTTAAATGAATTAAGGTGAATGACTTCAAGAGTAACATTTCGAGTGACCTACGATGTACCGAAACGCGCGGCATGTCGGTCAATGCTACTCAATGCTATTTATATTTCAATATCAGATTAAGCATGTCTTCATATCTTTTTTATAAATGCAAAGTGTAGGATGTATTTGTTTCCTGACTTCTTTTTTTACCGCTAAGCACATCTAGAAACCCTTAAAAATACCAGTAAAGTCATCATTGTTACTAATGTGACTAATGTCCTGAGTATTTGGTGACTCAGATCTGGCGTATATCCAAAAGCCATGAAAATAGGATTTAGTGTAATCATATATCTATTGATTGAAGGTAACGTAATAACAAAACCATGTACAAGTCCAGGTGACATTGATGAGGAGAACAAAAGTAGTGCTGCTGGTGGTGAAGCCGCTGCAGACAACACCAGGACAGAAGGAGTTGACATCATCGTACATATAGTCCTAGTGTCCTTAAAGGGAACAGATAAGACTAGGCAATATGGGTAACTTAATTTATCTCCGTGAACATTTAACAAGGGTGACTCGCAACGAGTATCGTAAGGCACAGGCTTTATCCAAATATATACGTTGCCTATATTACGCCATAAGCATTAAGAGCTAAAAATAACCGATATCTTGTAATCAAGCCGGCCAAAAATAATCTCATTAAAACAACAGATAACCGGTAAAAATGGATATGACTTCCATATCGGGCAATTAGGTAACAATTAAAATTGTATTTATAAACCTTGAAAAATCTGAAAATGGACACGTTTTGTAACAATTCATAAGTAATCTAATTTAATTGTTGAGTATGATTACATTCTGCTACTTATGTACGAATATACAATTGAACAAAAATGTGGATAGGTGAGAAAAATATTTGACTCTGCAGACTTTACTTTATATAAATCAAGTGATCGGTTGCCGTGAAGATTTCCTAAGCCGCTATTCATTCAGTTCTGGATGTTACACTTTCTGAAGACGCACCTAAGAACTTGTAATAATACTGCGTGAATGTCAAATCGATCTTTTCATTGCTAACGTCAAATGTTTTGTGTTAAAATTCTTATGAAGAGAACTTCGGTGTTTAATTTAATTTCAGTTTACGTCAGATCTGTCTGAACACGTTACCCGAGCTGCCTTTTGCGTAATATATTAGCCGTAAATGTTTTTAGGATCGGACTTCATTTTTGGTCTTTGTTTAGGGTCGATGCTAATTTGTATATGTCGTTTTGCTTATAATAAAGTTTGTAAAACTTACTCTGGTTTTGTTTCATTTGGTTTTGCATCGATAGCTTTTGGTGAAGCACTTGGTTCTTCACTACCTATACTAACTAAAGTCAGTTGATATTAGCTGCGTTACTGTGTGCTCGATTTTCCTCATTATTAACACATTCAGTCATACTCTAATGTCGTCTAAGTTTGATCTCATACAGCTTGTTAGGTTCGGTCCACAGAGTATTATTTATGATAAACTGTTGGTTCAAGTACATAAAGTTAAAACACTTTTTCATTTATTTTTATTTTTACATCTTGGTTTCACAGACTTGCCGTCCGTGCCTTTTTAAATTCAAGTTATTTTATAGAGTTTATAGTTATATTACAGTTGTTTTGGTTTAGTTAAAACACTTAAGAAATATGAACTATAAGTTTATCACGATTTCCCAAACAAATTTAAAGTTCGGGGCAATGCTCGCTATCTATTAGTATGGTAACAGCGTTTAATTTCTAAACAACTTAAATTGATTCATCTAAGCCTTGAGTACAACTGTTTCAAATTGCACCATTCTTCAACTGCAATTTTTCGGCGCTTGCAAATAATGATGCTTGCATAATATTTCAAGAATATTATAATCCGTGTTGATAATGATCTGCGTGGGAAAACGGGTTTTTTTTTAGAAAGTGCATTTATTATCTCAAGGATTGATCTTTTGTTTTATCTTATCTTTATATAAAAGATTGTAAACACGCTTCCGTTTTTGCCCCTGAAACTAAAAATAGCGTTCGCATTTTACAAGCTATTTTAAAATTGGACTTATTAATAATTCACAGAAATCATTATTGGAATTCATATTTGGTATGCTTCAACGTATTTCTCCTTTTTGGGCAAGTTTTTATGACACGCGATATAAAAGATCTTGACTTTACGAATTTATATTTAGAATTTTAAGCCCTCCTGGGCGTGGAAGTGCAATTTTTGTGATCAAACAGACGTTAGGGGGGGGATTTTAAAAGTGGACGGAAAGTTGTAGGATCCGTAACATCGGGACGCTTGGCTTTAGGACGACCGCTTGTGGTAAATTTTCATGAACATTTCCGTGCTTCAGAAGATATATTAAGGAAACGGTCCGCTTGTTAGTCACATAATAAGACTTTTTTGTTTATGTTAGGAGTTTTTTTTTTTATGTTAGGTTTTTTTATGTCAAATACAGCAATATGCATGGTTATATCCATGCTTGGTACTTCAAAATAATCACTACATAAGTAGTATAAAACAAAGTCGCTTTGCGCTGTCTGTTCCTATGTACGCTTAGATCTTTAAAACTACGCAACGGATTTTGATGATTTTTTTAATAGAGTGATTCAAGAGGAAGGTTTATATGTACAACTAGTTTTTGTTCACGACTTTGTCCGCGTAGAATAGTGACTGAGCAGCGTTTTAATTTCCCAGGATACTATTATTGCAAAAGGCAGTATTCAACAGCAAACGAAGTCACGGGCAAAAATTAGTAAAAAATATACGCAATTTGCCTAACTATGGACACTCGTTTGCACATTTCGAAAAGTTTTTTGAGCCAAGTTTTGAATTAAGAACACTTCGCTCCCACGTCAACGGACGTACCTATACATACTTATTGCATAAATCATTCATACAGTTCCCGGAATCGTTGCTGAACAGAGCAATTGAGAGTTCCTCAACCTGACTGTCGTACGTGATCTGAACTACAAAATAGCGGCTGTATTTAGCCCAAAAACATCGCTGCAGATAGTTAAATATGGTAATTGCGAGACGTTTACGAATTGCGAAGCGTTAAAAGTATTTAGCGATGTTAGCGCTTAGATGGAAATCCATGACAGTGTTGTAAATGATAATGTTTGTCTACATATAGGTTTAGTCATCAAAACAGTCGAAACCTTTTTTTTAATTGCTCTGAATAATTTAATAAATATTTAGACTCTGGAAAACAACCCAGAACACTTTGAATAGCTTTTTATAATAAACCCTTAAAGAGTGAAATAAAAGTAATATAATATTTACGTTTTTAAGCCAACAATGGTTGTAATGTAACCGCAGTAAATAGATTCATAGTATATTATATTAGTATAGAGCCTTAACTATTAACTTACAGTGCTTTACCATGAACCAGTGATAGCCTGGTCACTAGGCCTTAGTTGTTTGTAATTCAGTCTGCCAATTCGGGGTGTCTGGGTTCAAATCCTAGCACGCATCTGTAACTAGTTACGTGAGTTTTATAACTTAAAATTTAATTATCACTTGCTGTAACAGCGTTATAAATATGAATCTGAGATGTCAGAAGTCTGGCAATCCGCACTTGGTTGCGTGTTCGAGTGTGGCTTAAACTTTTCATTACGACAGGAGAAACGAGTCCAGAAGTGCAACAATAAACCGGTTGAAGAAAAACGATATGTCCACCAATCGACATCTGTAGTTGTTCTTATATATATTCGTAACATCACGCCTGTAATCCCCGAAGGGGTAGGCAGAGGAGTGTGTAGTTCACCCCCACATTTCACCAGTTACGTTTAAGTCCCAAATGGAATAGGCGGTGAGCCTATTGCCATGCACCGGGCACAC
>DWUN01003748.1:0-11628 GCA_018249975.1 Passova gellias
ACTTTCCTCATGAAAGCGTACAGATATTAAATTGAAATTCATATCAAATACTCCGGTTTATAATATATTTAAGCTGTGACAAAATCAAACTTCTATATCCACGCAATCAAAAGAAACAGCAATTGTGGTAACTTTAAAATTATTAAAAATATTTTTAATATATGATATATTATTATTTTTAATATATGATAATTTTTAGTTATATTATAACTAAAAATTTACAGTTTTCGTAATTTTTCCTTTATCTGTATTATAAGACGTTGCTTCGTGCCAAATTTCAAGATTCTGAGTTCACTGGAAGTACCCTGTAGGTTTTGATTCCCGAACGAGTGCGAAAATTTGCGGCATAAACGGCTATATCTTTTAACTGCGCTGGCTTAGAAGTTTGATTTTTTCACAGCTCCAAGGGACCGTAGATTTGAATATTAATATAAATTTCAGGTTAATACCTCTACGCGTTCCTGAGAAAAAGGATCTTGACAGACGGGCGGACGGACGGATGGACGGACAACAAAGTGATCCTATAAGGGTTCCGTTTTTTCCGTTCAAGGTACGGAACTCTAAAAAGAGAAACTGGCGTTTACAAACTGACGAAACCAATTAACAATTCAATCAAAATTACGTTCCAGTGCGGTATTAGAAAACACGTTGGTGATAAGAAAAGGATGAAACACTCTTCTAACTTCAGATCGAGAAGTAAGCGCGGCGTTCTACTTCAAAAAAGGAATTCTAATTTAAAATTCATCCGTTACTCCCGGTGTACGTGGCAAAAGCCGAGCGGGGGCGAAACATGCCGAATTGAAATTCTGAGCCCGAGCACGCCGAACGCCGCGGCGTGTGTTCGAATTTCAATGTTATTCCCATACGAGTGTGTGTAACAATTTACAAACGAAATGTGAAAATGAGTTTGGTCAGCGTTATCAGGGATGCATGGCGCAATTGGCGACCGACAGAAAAAACGCCGCTAAACGATATGAAGCTTTGAATTAACAACCATTTTTGCGTACTTCAAAATAGTGCAGTTACGCAAGTATTACATTAATTTTCAGCGTATTAATTGTATTTGTTTCCTTTAAAGCGATCTAACGAACTGTAGATCACGAGATGCGGCTCTTGCTTTGAATACGGAATATTGGAAACCTTTCACGTTAAAAGTCAGTACTCGTGTTTGGTTTACAAGGTTGCCATCGCATCTGTTACAGGCCTGGCCTGACGTGTAGGATTTAGTCCCATATATCTAATGATCATTTAATATTCGATGTTTACTCTGCTAGATTACTTCTGTAAAATAACAAACATATATGTCTGGAACGTGATCTTACTGCGTTTAATCTGTCCTAGATCAGTTGTACCCCATAACTAGAAAGAGGTAAAATTTGTTTGCTTCTTTGTAGAGGATAATCTCTAAAAGTACCAAACCAAATGTTATCGTTATAAATGGGCAGATTGTTTCCGGTTAAACCTATAAATAACTACTACTAAAAGTACTATTTCACTCGAGCGAATCCACGAAGTGCTTCTAAATATTGATAAAAATGAAAGTTTCGTTCTTAATCAATGATTATAAGAAATTATCTATTACAGCTAGGTATATCTATTCTAAAATTATCTAGCATCCAGACACTGAAACCGCTAGATTGCTTGCTAGTCCCCGTAATGTCATCCATATCAGATCCACAGTTACTTATGTATCATTTTAGATCACGTTATCCACGTATGACTACCGAACCCAGTGTGCCGTCAGTTCTCATAACAAATTGGACGAGGGAATAGCCTTTCCCCGCTTAGCTTCAGGTTACACAATACGCTTTAAGAAACTAAGAAATATTAATCTTGGATCTCGTTTATATACACCGTCGTTGTATTACCTCATCGCTCAGGAATTTCGAAATTATTCGATTATTTTAATTAGTCAGTTATTTTTTCCGACTATTTAATTTTATTTTCAATCTTTGTCTGTCTGTTTGTTCCGGCTAATCTCTGGAACGGCTAGACCGATTTTGACGGGATTTTCACTGGCAGATAACTGATGTAATAAAAAACAATCAAGGCTACTTTTATTTTAGAATTACATAAAATAATTAAATTCAAATCTGGACGAAGTCGTAGGCACAGCCAGTTTGATTATAAATATAAATTTATACGCTGTTTACTAGGAAAATAATATTAATTCAATATCTAAGGAGACAAAACTTCTTTACGGCCGAAGAGAATTAAAAACAAGGAACTATACACTTATTTCCCGCGGGAGGCCTGTAGAGGCAATGCTCGACAGATTTCAATCCCGTGACAAAGAGGCGTACGCGGCGGGAAATGGTCAACACATTCATTATTTATACTTTAAATGTATTTTCTGTCTATGAAAATAGGATGAGCTTTTATATCGCAGTCACAAAGACTCGCTTACTCTGTAATGAGTATAAAGTAAATTACAGAAAGATAGAAATCGTTACCAGCTCTCGTCTTTCTTTGACATATTTATAGAAAAGTTGCAATATCTTGCCAGTAATATCTCACATTGTATCAAGGACTAATTTTACTTATGCCACATAATGCACAATAAAGAATATACATAAATACGTATTTGAATATTGTTTTTAACAGTACGAAGTTACTGTACACCGTTAAAACTGAACAGAATTAAGGACGCACGCTAACGAAGGGACAGTGCGTTATCGGTCCAATGTTTGGTCACAATGTGAGTACAATATGTGTACAGAAGGATATCTAGATAGATATACAATCCTAGCGATATCATAGACGATATCAATCCATAGACATCATAAATTCAACCTAACAAATAATATCTACTTAACAAAACATATGATGGGTATCTGTTACTTGCAGTAAAATTTTGGCTTGACATGCTGCCGTGTGCCTAGATTAGAAGAAAGGAAAAATTTACTGCAGTACAAACATATAAGCAAAGAAAAAATCATAAAATACAATGCATTTTTTTTATAAACATAAGATAAATCATCCTGTGCATTTAAGTAGGGTTACCAGCACTTTTTCCTACATTAAATTATACACCGCACTATCTGAAGACGACCTATTAAATCTTAAATGTGCACCCATTTAACTCGCAGAACGCAGTATAAATAAATATTCCCGGGAAATTTTCCGAGAAATCTTACAGAAATTCCTTAGCGAACATTTTACAGCGTGACAGAGACCGATGCGCGCGGCGGGCAGTATTTCACATGCAAGATGGCGGCGGGTCAGCTTTAAAACGGCCACACAACGTATAACTCCCCAGAACCGTATGAAACGCAACGTTTATAAATTTGAAACGTGTACTGATTTTATATTCAAATTGCTACACTCTTGCATCTAACGACGTTTGCCATTACGAACGAAATATTTTATTTCATCACATTGAAAAATCGTGCCATCATTATGAAAATTACCCAATTAAAAATATTTTATTACTTGTCTAATGTTAGTTTATTCCTTAACGAATAACATAATTGATGTGAAACTTCTTTGCGCGCATGAGTATAAAATTCTTACGGATGAAACGACAAAAAAGGTGAAAAATTTTTATTTTTAATTTGTAAATAATATCACGTTAAGTATACTAAGCGATATTACACATGTCCAAACTGTGATTGTGCTACGTTTAACATTAAGTAATAATGCAGTATGTTTTTTAATTTCCTATGAATAATCGTCTAAATAATGTCGATCAAAATAATCCACACTTAATCTACTTCGCTGCATTTGCCACCGCCTGAAGCAAGTCGAGTGGGACCATCACCAACCGCAATCCGATATATCACCGAAATATAAACTGAAGTCCGGCTGCCTATTTGATTATTCGTCTCATTTATTCTTGTAACATACTAAAGAGTTTGGAGACAGTAAAAGAAACGAGTTTGCTTAACTGATTTTGACAAAACAGAATATAGATAAATATATTTATTTTCGAGCTATTTTAGTTTTAAAACACAACACTGACTATTTTCTACACGGAATAGAAAATTAGATATCTACTTGTGTAAATAAAAAGTCGTTCAATATTATTTAGTTAATATTATCGACACGAAGGCCAATGTACGAAGTTTACAAATTTTGTTTCTCTTTCGGTTACCATTGTGGAATAATGAAAGTGTTGATGATGGTATGATTCAACAACATGTCACAGCAACAAATATGGAACCCGGAATGGGCGGTATGGAATTATGGAACGATATACGGAACCGCAAAACAAATTGAAACGCCATCCGATCCGCTTAGCGGCTCGCTTTATCCCGATGTATGGACCGGCTGCGCTGCAATTATCAGATATATTATTGCCTAAACTCGACCATTCAGTAATTGTGAAACTGTATCGCGGACTGTTAACCGGTGCAAATAGCGTTGGAACATCAGAAACTCATTAATTTAAATCTAATAATGATTGGGATAATGTAACATTTATGGTATGGATAGGGACGTACAAGCATTTGTCATTGATTTATGTAGGCACGTTATACGAGTATGTAGCTTTTACTGGCCTCTCGGTCTAGGGGTTAGGTCGTTAACCTTAGTTCTGGAGGAAATAGGTTTGATTCCCGTCCTGGACAAACATTTGTATGGTGGACATATTTGTTTCTGTGTCTGGGTGGGTTTCTCAGCTGTTAACCTTTCGCGACGTTTTCGATATAAGTAAATTTAAGAAACTATCCTGAAGCCTTAGAATTTCGTTGAATTTTTACTTCACCCTTACCAAGGGATCAGCGCCGAAGGAATTCTAATTTTAAATTTGTAATTCAACGGTGAAGTTATACAAGTTTAACCTTTTGATAACGCCTACAAGCGTCTACATTTAGTATGAAAATTTGCATTTTGTTGTGTAGGTGTCTAGTGCTTTACTTCAAAGTTAATTTCCACTCTTTATAAAGCTATTAGTCTACTCTCTATAAAGCTATTGGTATTAATTATTTTTGGTTTATTGACTTAAGCCTTTCTAAGAAAGTCGATATTAATATATTAATAGGCAGACACAGAGATCCTATGATATAGGACAAATTGAAGAGTTTTAGTGTTATCAATAAAAAATTTAATTTTGCAATCGAATTTCGACCAAACTCTAGTGAGCAAACTCTAGTTATTCAATGTTAAATAACCCTAAGATTTATTTCATAATAATAAAAGTGACTGGGTCTTTGGTCCAACGCTCATCGCTTTCCTTGCTACTATGTATTGTGCATTTCGTGTATTTTGGGATCAATTGTATAATATTGTGTGTTTAAATTTTGTCACACGCTCAGAAATTACATGGATTGTGTCAAAACAGTAGGTACGATTCAGCGAGCACAGTTACAGATATAATATTCAAATTGTCTTGTAGAGGGTCTGACTATTTTATTGTTGTATTGGAACGGTACGGAGCAATATTGGCGGAAAATAACAAGCGCGTCTTGTTTAACTTCAAACAAACACAAGTTCTATCTATTTCTTCGCCAACAACAGTCAAATACTGCATCAATTTAAAATCAATTTTGCTTGTTCTACATAAAAACATACTTGTTTTATCATACTTTTTACATTGTTCTGCAACTTTTCTTGAAATTGCAATTTATATTCAACTTATATGATAATTAAAGTGTTACCAGATGAATGAAAAGCATCGGACGTTTTAAACTTAGGTATATCTATACTGATTTTTTAATTGGAACTTGATCTAAGCTATAAAAATACTAATGAAACGTCTTGGAGGGGAAAATGTGTAATAATAACACAAGCAGTTTAGTCTAATGGTTTAAAATTCGGACAGCCACATCAGTTGTTTTGCGACAGCAGTGTTTGATGATACTTCAATAATAGAATTAGTGCTATGTGCACTGGTGAAAATAGACAATAATTCATAAATTAAATGTTTCTAATTAATTGCAAACATTCGTAAACTAAGTTCTAGTATTATTGCAATTCTAGTAATGGAGGAATTAATACATACTTTAAATCTTTATCGTTTGTAACGTATAACAAATAAGGCCTGAATTTGATAGCACAAAATATAACCAAAACCCGTAAATATTAGGACGATCTGTGTTTTATCACCTGCTATTTTTTATTAAAACAAAAGTCGTATAAAACCAGTGTAAAGAATTAGCCAATTACGCGCAAGCACACCTTCGCAATATGTGGTCGGCTCGAAATTAATTCGCTCAGACCTTTTTTTCAGTGTAAACAAAATAATTTACGGGTTAATTTGGGATTTATCGTAGTTGTGATACAAAAATTCAAGAAACATGCTCATATACCTCGTACAAAGTCCACAATGATTTTATTTATCAGCTTTGCAAAGGTTACATTTTTTTGTGATCAATTTAAGAGTAAACAGTACACTTTGTTTAGGTTTTAATTTAAAAAGTGTACTTGGTAATTTTAGAAAAAAAACCTATCCAAAAGTAGAGTCAGGTACGTATTTTTATTACGTCCCAAAAATCCACCCTTACAAATGTTTTACGAGGTAACAAACAGCTAGTTACCTTTGCCCTACCTTGCCTATTTTACGTCGAATAAGAAATACGAGGCCGGATGCAGACTAGTTCGGTTCTTTTAAGCCACAGTTGCGTTACGTGATCTTTATTTGTGAATATATAAGATTGAAAATTGATTGAGCCCAATGCTCTCGTAAAATGTAACGGCGCAACGGGCTTGCGTCAGCGGGGCTTACGAATGTTTGTGCGGGATAGATTTTTTCCGTTTTCATTCCATTACTGGGCGGTGACCTTTTGTCATTATTTATTATTGGTAACGATTTGCAGGGACAAATGGTTGTTTGTGAACCGAGAAGTTGAGTGTTGGTTGGAAATAAATACTAAAATAATTGTGGGTCAGGTGTTCGTACAGCGAATGGAAGCGGGCGCGGACGTTTGTTGCCTTTTCAATCTTGATTTCGCCACGAATCTTACTCTTGCATTTCCTTTGAAAACAACTAACTCTACGAATTGGGTAACATTTGACAAAGTAATTTAACATGAAAGATATATAAAGCATTTTCTACACTCAATCGTTTGTATGGTAGCTTTAAATTGCTTTTAAATCGAATTTGTTTTCTTATTCAAGGCTGACACGTGCTTCCTGTACGTCCTTTATAAGTTATGCATCCGAAGTTCAGGGTGACATAAACGACAAAGCACTCTTCATGGAAATGAAATATTTAACGAAAATCTGTATATTGCGGTTTCACACCGCGAACACCCCATGAATTTAAATATTTAACGCGTCGGTATATGAGTGCCTCGTTGGCGGTTTTATTTGTACAATAAATATGACTATTCAACTTTAGTCGTGTGACAGTTATATGTTTTAAGCCATCGATTTTGTTCAGTCACGCTAGGCTGCTTATTATAGAGTTTATCAAAAATGTCGCGAGACTTATTAAAATATTGACGTAAAAATGAAATTATAATACCAATCTTAACACTCAGTAGATTTTGAACTACAACGATTACTGTTGAGGGCGTCCGTGCGAACGAGTAATTCTCAAACAGTATAATTCTGATATCAATATTTGTACACGTTCCACACCTCAATAACACTCGCAGCTACGTCTCGTATTATCAAATCACTAATACGAGTACCTTAATTCACGAGATAAAAGTGATTAATCCAAACTAGTATTTAATATTCCGACATTCGCATTCAACTTGGGCGGAATTTCACTGATTTGAGTAAACCCTGAATAATTCATGTCGAATACTCAAGATAATTGTTGAAACATGTTAAACTGGCGGTTGATTGCTCGATAGCTCAAAGACACCCTGAGACACGTCGCCAGAGCAAGAGTATTTGGTGAGTAACATCATTACACTTATATAAACCCTTTTAACGATTGGAAGTCGAGAGGTACGGTCCCAACATCCTATAAAAAAAATTTTGAATTTAGAAATTTAGTCGAAATTTAATGTTACGCAATATTAAAGTTAGTCTAACATTAAACTACAGCATGAAAGTGTAATAATGATTGGATAGTTATTAACAAATGACTGAATATTTATCATTAATCCTTTTTGTAAGCATCTTATAGCAGCTTTATTCTAGTATACGTTCGACTCACATGTAAAAAGCTAGCTATAGCTTTAGCTGAAAATATGTTAGTTTGATTTCGCTTTACCGAACCTATCGTCCGCCATACGCCAGCAACGAGCAATGAACGTAGTATCGGCATTGAAATAAATTGTTACTTCAATCTAACCATATTTGTAGGTTTAGATTTTTTTGCTTTTTATGCGACATAAAATGTCCAAGCAATATAGCACCGATACAAAACTTATGCTAACTCCCCGTGACAACAACACGGGACGTGGATTTGCGCGTTTGAATGCAAACATGGAGAGGGAAAGAGACGGAATGATCTGATTGGAGAATATTGATGGTTTGTGCTTTTATTCTGCATTAAGGTACTGTTACACATGCTCATTACAAGCACGCAAGCATGCTTCAATTGAGCACTTGCTACTTAGTAGCATGTGTGACGGAATGTTGCTCAAGATTAGCATGCTAATTTCGGGCATGCTTGCGAATCGACAGGCGTGCGATTTTGGAGCATGCTACCTGCGGTGCGGGTGGAAGGGGGTGTGCTTTAAGCACGTCTGAACAGGTTTGCTTATAGAGCATGCTTAGTATCGGTCAGTCGTTCGCAACGTAAAATGTCTCTCTTTTGAACTGACAAGAGAGCGAGAAAGCACGCTATAAAATGGCACGTGTATTTAGATTGTTTACTTAGAGCATCCTTAGTCAGGAGCATACTTAAAACTAGCATGCCTATTGCTAGCAAATGTAACCTGCTCATAACCATGCTCGTATTGAGCATACTCAATAGAATGCTTTTTAGCGTGCTGTTTAAGAGCATGTGTAACAGTACCTTTATGGTATTAAAAAGAACGGCTTCGGGGTTGTGAACAGGCCGTACGTCTCTCGGTGTTACCTGCTTGCGGATGTTGTGTCGCGGCGCCAGGTCGGCGAAGGCCAGTGGCAGGCCGGCGCCCAACTTGGGCCGCATGATGCTAAACAGCTGCGCCGCGCGCCGGTTGAGCACGCGCTCCTCGAACTGTTCGTCCGTCTCGCCCGCCTCGCGCGATCCCTCCTCGTTCTGGAACATATCAAATGTACATTAAATAGACAACGAAATATTTATATGCCTTGTTAAGTATTATGAGTTGATTTTTTGTAAAAATTCAAATAATTGCAGACCGAATCATGAGAAACTTCATTGATTGATTCACAAAAATGTTACAATGCAAAAAAAAACCTCCATTTCTAATTTAAAATGCAACCAATTGTAGACTTTCACATTTTACCACAATGAGTTCAATAATGCAAATTCAATAAGTACCTGAGACCTAACTGCATGCATAACTGCATCTACTAGAAGCCTAAATCCTTTATAGAATATAAAAATAAAATGAACGTAAAATGATTTAGTGAAAAAACTTACATTGTCAATGCTGAGAGGCAAATCGTAATCGTGTTGTGGACTCGGGTGGCTTTGATGGTCGTCGTATCCTAGGTTTGTCATTTGCATTCCATTCTGTGTAAGAAAATATTATATTATAAAGAAAATGAAACATGAAACTACATTGTCTGCAACACTTTTTGCATCTACTACTAGCTACAGGCCTGTTCTACAATTTCGGGAGATCTGGACCTTCAAGCTTTTCTAGTGTGGATGTTGAATGAAGAAATCATAATGCAATGGGAAAATCTTCATACATTCGTTTCTGGCATTCCAATATATCTTCAAGTCAAGTAAGGTAACCCAATGATAGGAGTTACTATCTTATTTTAGCAGATGCATTACTGTATTAAGGTTGGTATGTGGCATTTTGGAATGGATACATATGTTTGTGAAGTATCTGGTGAAGTAGTAAAGCAGATGGTGGCGCGACCTGGTAGTCGGCGGAGTCGAGCGGCATGGGCAGCGTGTCCATGGGAGCCGAGTGCAGGTCATGATGGGTGGGGGGCGGCACGGGCGGCGGCGCACGACTCAGCAGCGGCCGTTCGGCGACCAACTGCGGCAGCATGGGCGGCGGCTCGGGCCCGTGCTGCAGCAGCGCGCCGTGTTGCAGCCCTATACCGCCGCATTAGCAATAAATATAAAACGGTGATATATTTTTTTACGAAATAATTTTTTGAAAATTGCTATATTCTTAATACAAAATACCATTAATAATAGTGTTCTATAATTACTCTTGTTGCATTTCCAAATGTGTTATCAATACCAGAAGCTAACAATTTTCAATCTCATAGTAATCAAATTCACATACCGATATAATCCTCACCTGACGGCGTCAATCCGCCGTGTTGCAGTCCCGCTGGCGTCATACCGCCGTGATGAAGAGCCCCCGGCGTCATCCCACCGTGTACCAGGCCTGCTGGTGTCATCCCACCATGTACTAGACCTGCTGGCGTCATCCCACCATGTACAAGGCCTGCTGGTGTCATTCCACCGTGTACAAGGCCAGCCGGAGTCATTCCACCGTGTACAAGGCCTGCTGGTGTCATCCCACCGTGTACTAGACCAGCTGGTGTCATTCCACCGTGTGCTAAACCCGCCGGCGTCATGCCACCGTGGTCTAGACCACCTGCAAAACAAAGAAACATAAGTTGAAGCAAATGTGACAAACATGTGTCAAGTGAGGAACATTGAAAGTCAATCAATGGTTCTCAAGCCACACAATCTTTGCATCAGATTTTCATTCAAATTCAGATTTTTATTCTTAGGATAAGCATATCGTAGGTATAGTAACACACTCCATCAAAACAAAAAATTTAAGTCTACAACCAACAACAGCATTTATGTGCATTGCAATATCACTTGAACGGTAAGTATTTGCTGTGTTTCATTTAGTATCATTACCGGGAGTCATGCCACCGTGATGTAGGCCCGCAGGCGTGAGGCCTCCATGCACGAGTCCCGCAGGGGTCATGGTGTCAAGCCCCAGGCCGGGAGTCATACCTGCAGTCAATACATAATTTTATAGACAACCTTAATGTAAACTAACAAAATAATCGTAATTACTTCATCATAGTTCAGTTGGATGTCTTGATAGGACGGCCTACCACATTGTAACAAGAACATAGAAACACTTAATGTCAGAATTAGGTACCACGGTTTCTGCATGCAGTTTTGAAAGCACTTAAGTACCACCTACATGTAAAATTTTTAGTTGTTACATATTTTCAATCAGGTAAACAATAAATCATAACAGTCACCTCCATGATGTAGGCCTGCAGGAGTCATCCCTCCTAAGTCCACCTGCTGGTTATCACCGTGTTGCAAGCCCGCTGGAGTCATACCACCATGTTGCAGACCACCTGCATACACAAACATAATATTAAGAACAATAACGGTAAAACAATAATATAAGAAAGGTCCCTTTTTGTAAGAGACTTGATGTGTATAACCTTCCTAACGTTACTCCAACTTGCTGTTCCAGTACAAACACATTGGATGTGAATTTATAATGTCCTGCAGACATAACGATTACAACTTTTACTTAAAGTTGTGCATTGGAATTGATGTTACTTTTAGCATACATTATGACATACCAATGAAAGCAAGCAAACAGTAGTCCAAGATCTGCTATTACATCATCCTTTAATCATTCATCTAAATAAATATTTTAATGAAAT
>DWUN01003749.1:0-11627 GCA_018249975.1 Passova gellias
CAAAACGCGGAACGTTTACATTAACTTAGACGCTAGAAAATCGGAAGTATGGTTCGTGCTCGCAAAATTAGTTCCTTCTACGTACGATAGGGGCGCTGTACATTTTTCATACATTTTTTTACCATTTACTGTACGAATACTTTGTCGCTAGAGATTCGTGCTAGGGCCACTGATACAGCTGATTAGGCGATAGTAGGGATCTTTGCTGTCTTCAGAAGAGGGGTAGAGGGGGTGGGGGAAGTCAAGATTTTAAGAGAATTCAAGCTGCCTTCATTGTATCCAATACACTATTATGAAAATTAACAGCGATGTTTGTGATAGAATCTTCATTCAAAATAAAACATAAAATGTATGATTGCAACTTGCTAATGAATAATTAACTCTGATAAACAAAACAATTTCAAATTCACTATAGACTTTTTAAAAACGATAAGGAATTAATGAAAAAACAAATAGGTGTCAAAATAATTTTGTAAACTTCTGATGGTGCATTGATAGCTTTTCAATCAACTTTGCTAGCAGTATCGATACATTATAAATCTTGGAAATCCATATATTCTCGACTAAATAGGTCGGATACTGGTTGACGGAGGAGTTAGTCTCCGAAACCGGCGTGTATGCATGAAGAGAGTGATGAATCTAGACGAAGCACGTCAGGTTTGCAAGGACAGAGATATTTGGCACTCAGTGCTTTCTGCCTACCCAGTTAGGGACATGGCGTGATGTTATGTTGCTGTTGTTGTTGTTGCATTGCTATAAAGTATAATACTAAAATTACAAAAAACCCCTATATTTCAAATTGTGTAGCATATTAAATTTTGCTTTTGGATTATCATTAAACTGCTTCAACACAATACAAAATCACTTAACATTTATTGATGTTTATTACATACATATTACACATGCTCTGTGTAATACAAAAACTAAAACAGACTTACAAATTGTATTTTCGATATCAATACAAAACTTTACATGGTACACTTCGACTTGGGTTAGCAATTGCTACTTTGGGTTGTCGCAAGAGTAGCTGGCTTTCGGCGAGGCATACCTTAGTCCCAAACATCCTCGGTGCGGCCGAATTTGAACACTAGGGAGCCGGCAAATATGAACGCATTTTGCATGAAGAGACTAACACCGGGCCAGGTTTGCTTGTTGCTGCCTGGAATGAGACATAAAACAAAACTCTATTTGATGACAATTACCAATAGACTTAATTCATTCAGTAATAACAATATCTTTACATCTTTACAAAGGGTCATCTGTTCTCCATGTACACACATCCTGTCTTATTAATGTTTCGGTGTCCTTGTATAGACTTTATATGTTGCTATTCGCAATACTACAGTGGCTTCGAAAATATTGATGGGTCCTAAAAAAAGCCACATTTATTGCAAGTCGACAAAGTTTTACAACCCTTCCATTGGTCCACTGCTGGACCTGGTCTGCGCTCGTAATGAGACGGTTTTAGGCCATAGTCCACCATGCTGGCCAAGTGCGTATTGATAGACTTCACACACCTCAGAAAATATTATATATTGTATAAAAAAATCTGTATGCTGTGCACATATTAAAAAAATTTCTTATAAAACACATGTCAGAAGTGCATGCCAGGTTTGAACCCAGACCACCGTGGAATGGATGGCTGACCATTTCAAACCACTAGGCTTGCTTCTATTTATCTTACACGAGGCGAAAGGAATAAGGTACAACCGGTGCTTACCAGCAGTGACGTAGTTGGCGAAGAGGATCCAACACGCCGCGATGAGGGATGCGAAGCCCACAACGAAACCGATGAAAAGCCACAGCCTCGCGCCACGCGGCCCCATGCATCCACCTTGATAGGTATCGCCACGGACCTGATATGGCAATAGACATATTGGTTTTCAATTAAGCTCTTTTTTTTACAGCCTATGTCGTGTTCCACTGCTGGGCAAGGACCTCCCCTCTGTTGCACCATGTATTGCTTAAGCACTTACAAATACCAAAACATGTACAATTTGTCTGATGACGATTTTGGTTCTTTGTGCACGTTGAATACATTAGTAGGTCACCATATACCCACATAGGGGGTTGTATGTTTATAAGCAGATGTAATATCAAAATATGTGTGAAGATAAAAAGAAATAAGTGTATCCTTTTTTTACCTGTGCATTTGACACAGAGTTGACCATAACAAGGGACAGTGTTGCCATTACTCCACACACATGGGCAGCGTTCGGCAGGTCACCGGGGTAGACGGCTGCCGCATCGATAATGAACCACCAGCCAGTGAAGAACTGGAATCAAATTGTTTTCACATCTAAGTAATCAACTGATCCTGAATGCAAAACCGGAGGTTGTGGGTTCGATTCCCAACCAGGGCAAACATTGGCGTGATGAGCACATTTGTTTGTTGTGTGAAACCGACCTCTCCATAATATTAACAAATAATTTATAATACAAGTATTTGTTAATTTACAACAAATTTTGTGAAAGGTTTGTAAAATATAACAAATACACCCCTTCAAAATATCTTTTGATTTTCAAACAAATCCTGCCTCTCCTTGTTTTAGACTCAATAAAATCTTTACGGTGTATAATAAATCATAATAATCATAATTAATTTAAACATGTTTTAAGATCGTGACGCAAATAAGGAAAGGAAAAATTTGCAGGTGTTAAAAGCATATCCATAGGTAATTGCTTGGCGACATGTTAGTGTTTAAGTATTTCTCAAACGTATATAAGTGCATACTATTTACACAAAGTGTGCCTTCTAAAATTGCCTAATATGAGAATGAATCATCAATGTTTCATACTCACCAGCAATCCTGCGAAAATTGAGGACAGTACGTTCCTCCTGTCACCGCTTTCGAACCACAGGCAGCTCGGCAGCGTCATATTCTCGAAGCAACTCATTTTATTGTCTATTTTACTTTTCAATAACTATCCTAACAAAATGGAAGCTAAATATGATAGATTTGTAAATAAATTTTAATGACAGTAGATACTGTAGATGACACTAACTGCTACAGAATAAAAATGACACTTAGCTATATTTTAATTGCACTGGGTACTGGCATTTTAAGTTTTAGTTAGTATATTACAGGATCATCGCGAAAGAACATACAAAGCATTAACAAGACACATTAGTAAAATTTATTGAATCTTAAAATAGACTGAGCTCCCCAAAAGCAGTTACAGATCTGTTGTTTTTTATCTAAGACACAACAGTTGAACAATATACTTTCTAACGAACGGACTGAAACAGGCCTTGAAATTTTCATCCACAGACAAACCTTGGATATTAAAGATTATAGTTTTAACGATCTTATTACAACAGTATATGTTGTAGAAAAAGACAAAGAGAGGTAGCTGAATATCAGTGAATAGCAGTCTCGAAACGCTTCTTAAACAAAAACTGTCTCACTCATTATTTGCCGCGACTTCCCTACAAAAGCAATTTATCGTGCAACTTTTTACGGTCATTTGTTTTAAATGTAGCTTACTTATTCCATAGTGATTACGTTGACTTAAGCTCTGTCGAATGCATTATTAACGTTATTGTAATAAATCTTGAAATGTGTTAAATGTATAACTATAGAAAGTTAAGGTACGAGAATATCAAGATAAAAGGCATTATTGTTAATATGACATAAATGTCTGACATGATTTTTGTGTTAATACTAAATAGCTCCATATTATTATGCTTATTTAATAATATATACGAAAATTATTTATATTTACTCTGTTTCGATTTACTGTGTTAATGTTTATAAATGGCGTGTAATTATTATGTTTGGTAATTAGAAATTAATATAATGTAATATTTTTATGAGATTGTATTTGTTACAAAATATTCAGAGTCAAATCTCTGGCTGAATGTAACCTGTAACAAGGAGAATAATTGAATCGGTAGTTTTAGGGCGCACGCGGAGTCTCCGGGCCAGTTCCGGTCTACGTTCAATGATTCCTCGTTTCCGGTTTTTGAAACGGTATATTTCATAATAAATGTTTCGATGCTATGAAACAACTGACGCGTTGAAAAATACTATAACTCATTGCCAATCGTAAGTACAAAACGTTTGTACTACCGAAACTTTTCTAAAGTTAAATTTCAATGTTTTTGTTATATTGAACAATGTATAAGAAATGCAAAATAATTATATGCAATCTAGAGGAATACTAACACAGTAATAATCACAAAATAAATTAATTTACAAACATAACTATAATCAGATAAATTGTAACACATATTTAACTCAAAATTTAAAAATATATTTAAATAACAGAAGACAACGAATAACGAATTACAATCACTTCAGCCTGCTACCATCACCTTGACACAATTTGCTAACAACGATGTGGCAATAAATGAGGAATTCAGGTCGCATCCAATCCAGGTGGACGTTAGATGTTAAGCCGACAGATAATATACAGACTTCAGATAACATAAATTAATAGATAAGGGTAGGTATCCTTTCGGCAAAAAGTGATCGTTGAGTGTTTCATCGTAATAAAATAATAATAAGAGAGATTAATTATAGGACCACAATATTTTTATTTCATTAATGCGTTATCAATCTTTTTTTTAAATTTCCACTGCGACTGCCGGAGAACTGTCTCCCCATAGTGACAAAGCTTATGTATTATATTTCTAATCCTTCTTTTTATATTGTCTTGTTATCTAAATATTAAAATAAAGTTTATAGAGAATATTATGTTGTATTCATATAAACTTCATCTAAAACGCATGATGTTTTTATAAAATTTAACTGGAAAATATTTTTCTTTTTTATGTGCGTTATTTACGTATTTTTATACTCCAGTTAATTATTACCCAGTAATATCTAATCAACGCACCACATTCCGGCTGCGGTATTACGCGAGCCGTAAAACACAAATAGCTGAGGGCCGGGCACAACACTCTTTGACGCGTTTCATAGCTGTGCTGAATTACCGTCCGCGGTACATGACACGAGCGGGAGGAGACTCACGGGAAGCAAGTGTCAGTGTCAGTTAGTGCTGTAAGGCGCATCGATCACTTGTGTAGTAGACTCTTAAATTACCGTTATTTTAAGTGTCTGATGACAAGTATGAAAAAAAACGGCTGAATTGTGAAGGAATTAATAAACGAATGAATAAACGAACGAATGAACGAATGAACCACATGTATAATCGGTCTGATATCCTAAAACTTATGTTATCAATCTCATGATTGAGTAATTACAACAGGCTGTGACGAATGGGCCTTCTTCTCTTATTAATTGATTGATTTTACCAATAGCTTACTGAACTACTTTGACTATTACATTTTACTTTCAAACAGTATGCTGCAGTTGTCTAAGAAATCTTCTCTAATTATAAAAATCTATTGTTAGGGGAAGTAATGTTATAATTGTTAATACTGTAGTTATTTGAAATATTTTTTTAGGAAGCTTTCAAACTCATACAATACATGGCTGTTCGTGAGCAGTGTTAGTATTATTTGCCTAATTTGGGGCGAGATAAAGTATGTTTTGTTTCAAGATATTTTTATCAGTTACATCACTGTAACAAAACCGCTTCCTCTCATGACTTGCAGAAGCTTTCAGTGGTGCTCGTAAACAGTTTACGATGCGCCGCTGGCGTGGAGATTAAAATCATGCATTTATTTTATAATGTCATTATATACAAATTGCCCAAAGCTTTGTTTAGACAGCTCTTATACGTTCATAGGGTTATTAGCGGGCAATTTGGTATATTATTGCGATATGCTGCAAGGTAGCGTGAGTTACTGTAAACAATAAAACAATCACAGATGATTATCTGAGTTATACCTAATCATAAACGTTAATAGTTAATATTTGCATAATTTCTTCATATCTTCCTTGCTTTAGTATTTCATTTAGAAATCTATACTACGAACGTATTACAATCGAAGAATCTAGAAATTCAGTAACTCCGTCGAAAAATTTACGCGCATTCGGTACATACGAACCGCAACCGAAAAATCTAGAAAGGAATACATTGAGCTGGTGTCAAATTGCCGGAAATGTGTATAAGTTTAAGTCACCGGTAAGTAAGGTAAGTAATAAATTTTTATATATAAAAAAAATCAATTAGCTGTAACTAAGTGCTTTATTACTGGCAGGTATATATGTGACATCATATCCATGTGTCATTCAATACGGTATTTTATCTGTGCGACGCGATGCTTTGATGGAATAGCGTCATAACCGACTTTACGATTCCTCGCTCATTTTCACTCGGCGAATACTCTACTCGCTCAGCGCGCAAGACATTATGATGTGGTTTTCGGATATAAAAACATATATAATATTTATGTAATCGAAACAATAGTTATTATTATAAACATACCTAATTTACTTTTTGAGTTTTGTAGCATTTATTGATTTAAATTGCTAGTAACGCCATCTCTTAGCCATTCTTGTATTTGAAGTATGTACGTTGTTTGTACATTTTAAATTTGAAAATACACATATAGTCAGTTGGAGATATTTCACTTGCGAATATATGCTTCGGTTTTCATACAATTTTCATCGCCTGTCAATCAGTTTTGTCTGCAACACAGTGATATAATGCAATATGAGAGTTATCTCAAGCTACATTATTAGCTTTTGATAGGTAAATCAATGTTTTAAATTGGTGTAGTAATTTTTTTTTTTTGATACAAAAAATCTCTGTATGTCTGTATGAAACATACGTTTTTTGTTCCTTTCAGGCCTCAATTAGTCTCGGAAGAACCTGTCTAGCTAGACCTGAATCGTTCGATGATTGCAGGTACTGATTTGACGTGACATCCGTAAATACATTTTGAATTTTGAACGGTCGCGCTCATCAAAGTCGGCTGACGCTTTGATGATGGAGCCTCGTAAAACTTCTTTACGACTGTACGTCTGTTCTACGCGCCCTCTCACCCGACACAAATGTCATTATGTCATGTCTCTTTTAGTGCGAGGACTTGATTATGGCAGTTGTTTTTCAACTATTTTTATTGTTTCAATGTTGGACACGTCTTCTGTTTTAATAAGAAGAACTAAGGTCTTAGTCGACCACGCTGTCCAAGCGTGGGTTGGCAGACCTCACACATCTCATAGAACATTATTATTATTATTAAATTAAGGTTAGGGTACTCTAGGGTATTCTTGTGATTTTATGCTTCATATGGTGAATGATACTTACGTTTTAATTTATAAAACGCTCGTAACTTTATAATAGAGGGTTATCAATTTTCACTGGATTCATTGCTATTAGTACGGTACATGTCAATTAAAAGACTATGATTTTTCGGCTAGCTAACAAATTACAATAACTTTATTATAATATGATAAAATAGGTGGAAGAAGTATTGAATTATCATTGTCATATTTAGACAAATATTCATTTGTGTTCCAATTTTAAAATATTGTTGCCGTGCTGCTTAATTTTTTTTTAATTATTTCACTGCATGGTTTTTCTCTTTTCTCTTCGGTCGATAATAATACATTTCGAGCAGCCTTTGTCTATGGTACGTTCGTTTATCTCGTACACGTCGATATGGTAGGGCGGTCTGATGAAATTCTGATGTTCGTTCCTAAACAAACACGAGGGCGAAACTCGGTCAAACTCCGAACACATTGCATTCACCCAGTACAGTGCCGTACATGAAAGAGTTTTGTGTGTCTTTGTTCGTTATAAACGCGGGGTGGATTGTACCCTTTCAAAAAAGTAATTTTGTCAACAGGAGCCGCTCAATTTAACAAATAGAAACCTTTTTATTTTGTTTTTCATTATTGTCATTATTAACAACCTTATTTCAGCGTTTCGCGGATCTCCTCACACAATTGACGTCGTAACTCTCTGTTCTAAGCTTTTCTATTTATTTAATCAGCTTTGGTAACTATTTTGTTTTTCAGATACTGTCGTAATTGAATAACCCGTATGATAACAGTTTTGCAATTACCAACTATTTTCAATAATATCAACTTATAGGGATACAATTATCTAACTTTTATCACAATAGTAAATTTCCCTTTTTAATCCATTTTAAATTACACGAAGCGACGCTTTCGAGCTCTGGCTTACGAGATATCATTTTTCTCAATAGTTTTTTGTCTGGTTTTTGTTTATGCTTTGTCTATGGTTTATGTTTTGTTCTATAGTTTTTAATATTCTTTTTATAAGAGCAGACATGAAGTTAGCAATGGACAATAAAAGGGTTGAAAAATAAATTGATTTATAATATGAATTCAAACTTAACTTTTATTTTATTTCAATGAGTTTGTGTTTGACTACGAGCTTACCTCATGGAAAATGATGATCAGTCTAGGAAGTAGCGTATTTACCTAGAAAGCCTTTTAACCTGCCTTATCACTGTTGTTTTAATTATCTTGGAAACCAAATACGGATAAGTTAAGGTCCACAACACGGCAGCCGTTTCTTTAATCCATCCAAGATCTCAAGTCGCGTTTAATTGAAACGACTGGTAATATCGTTAAGTTTAACTGACGGTCAGTTTTATGTCCCAGCGAGGAGCTTGGAGCAACGACTTTGGACCTACATAATGACAGTACCTTGAGTACCTTGAAGATGGGATTAAGTACTTACTGGAGACCCTTCTCAGGAATAATTCCAGAACTAACAAGAAATAAATACAATACAAGGAGTTAGGAGTTGTTACGGGATTCGGTATGATTAATATTAAGGGCTTTTAATAGTGAGTAACGATAGCTTAGTCTGGATTTCGATCTATAATTCTCAGGGTATTGGATTCAAATCCTCGCTTTAAATCGGATAATACAGAATTATGTGTCTGCTAAGATTAATATAGTTTTAATATTTTCCTTAAAGAAAGTTATAAGACTTTGAAATGACTCTACCGTGCTGACATTATATTTGGCAAGAATTCATAATATCAAAACAATGGTGCAATTATAGCATCACAAGCGAGGTCCTAAACGGTATAGGCAAAAAGCACTGAATAACAAATATATCTATCCCAGCAGTTATAACGTAGAAGTCCTGGCGCACTTCCACGTTATAACTGCTTTAATACAAATGCTGTTTCAATACGCTTAAAGCAACACAGTAGTAATAATACAGGGAGATCTCATATCAAAATAGTTGGCTTACCTTTTCAATTTGCGTATGAAAGGTGGAGTAGAGACGGTGGCCGCCGGCGAATGGAAATTAACTCGCGAATTGCACAACCTCAACAATGTCTCGCTCGCACCGCCAAATTTGCACCCGACAAGAAAGGGACAGCTTTAATAAAATACCCGGCGAGGGAAAATGGAAGGATTCAAGAGTAATTGGAAATACCTTCGCATTGAGTTGCGCGACCGAGGTTTGGGCATAGAGCAGACCATCTCGAGAACGGGTACCCACAAAATGTGAAATGTCACATATCACCGATACACTATTTACTTATTCTTTATCCGTGTTCATTAAGCTGATTTAATGGTATTTGTAAGCAACATAATAGTAGCTAATAATGTTTCTTATTAACCAATAGCGTGAATCTAAAAGTGTTTTAAATTCCAAATTGAGGAAATTTCATGCAATCGTTCTACCCCTATTTTACCTACTTTGGGGTGTAATTTCCAGAATTCCTTTCATTTACGCCGTATAAAGAAGCTATCTACAAAAAATTGCCATTCTCGTTTGAAAGGTTTCGGATGAGCGTTTATCTCTGGGTCAATATGTTATTCGGATGATGTTGATTAGATTTGTATTAATAATGGCGATTGGATTCAATAATAACAAGGTGATGCTTTGGAATAATATTAACAGCCACCTTTTTCATATAAAGAGAGTACTGCCATCGAGGACATTAGGCACCAATCTCTGATAGGCCTATACGGATGGTAGTGTGAATTCAATTAGTATTAAGTGTTAATAAGAATTAGTTGGTTAGTATTCTATAGTAACAGCACTGCAGGAACGGGATTGTTAGTGATATTACCCAAATTACTCGTTAGTATTTATGCAGTTAATGTGTATCAGTAGCTGCGCTATCAGAGGTCGGACACAGATGTGTTGTTACTCCTGAGGACTAAAACTAACGCCTGTGGTATACACGTAGACCGGCATCCACACCCATTAAAACGTCTAATCTAACTTGTGTTTGGGTTTGCAGGGTGTGGATGCCGGTCCACGTGTATACCAGAGCTCCAGAGGCGACCATTAGAACGAAGCATAGTATGTTGTAAAACAGTTGCTTCACGGCAGAAATAGGCGTGGCGGCGGTGCCTATTACTGTTCCATTTATAATCTATGTCCGCCATCTGAAATAGAGATCGTCGCGTGTATTTTACTAGCCGACTGCGGCCTATTGTATGAATTTAATCAGATTCAGTTTCGGTCGTTTTGCATCGTTAATTGGAATTTGTATTGGTCTGAAAGCGTCCAGAGCACTTACTGAATTGCCAAGCGCGGTACAGATAGAGTGGGTCTCGATTTCAGACAACCCTCCAGTAACCCGGACAATCTTAGAAGCCGATTCTGGCGAAACATTTGTTCTGAAAATGTGTTGTTTTACGTTTATACTCTAAGCAGTGTGCGCTGAACTTGTCTATTATCTTTAAAGTATTACATTTATATGTTTTATTTACGAAGTTTTAGGTGAAATTATACTCATTTAGCTAGGCAATTACTATTATACTCTACCAATGATATTAATGGATCTCAAATCTTCTGTTTTCATTAAAGTGATTATACGGACTATTAGAGGTACTCTTGACCTCTTCCGTTCATCATAGCGAAGTATAGAACAGAAAATGTATGGCCTGGCGTCTAAGTCTAGTGTTTAAAAAACCTAACTGCTAAGCCGGAGGTAATGCGTTCGATGCTCGCGCATGACAAACATTTGTCGCACATATATTTATTTGTTCTCTGTCTGGGTGTAATAACAATATCTATGCAGTATGTATATAACTACGTTTATCAGTTATCTGGTCACAAGTACAGACTCTGCCCTATTTTGGATCAGATAGCCTGAGGGTGTACCGAAATATCAGCATTATTATTATTACTAGTTTCTAACATCTAAAAGGCGTCGCTACATCCACGACAACAATAGTAATGAATACAGAAACTTATGAGCGGTCGTGAAGAATGTTTCGAACGTGTAGCCGAGGATCTCGGGGCATTAATTAATACAGAACGTACTCCCTTTCGCCGTCCCTCCGGGCTCCTTACTGAAGACGGGCCCGTAATAATTATAAATAGACCTCAGGGGTTAACATTCATACCTTTTCTATTTGAAATTCACAAAGGTCTCCGCCTACATTTCGATTAATTTGGCAAAAATAACCATCGAAGTGGGCTCGCCCGCTTTGTTCCCTTGAAGGGGATTTCGAAGTTATTATTAATGGTGATGAAAAAAAATTCTTCTAACAATTAAAGTTTCGAGTTTTATTTGAACCGTTTTTATAAGTATTAGGCAATACTAATATTAATAGTAACTGTCTATCTATCCGAGTCCAAATTAGGGAATTCAACGCCTGTGTTATGGTAACTGGACAGCTGACAAACATACATACGATATGATACTTATATAGATATTATTACGATCAGACACAGAACAATCAAATCGACTGCAGCAATTAACATAGTCGGTACTACATTTTGGCCAATTTTGTTTTATTGCATTAGAAGTCTTAGAA
>DWUN01003750.1:0-11625 GCA_018249975.1 Passova gellias
CAACCCGGGATTTGAACCCAGGACCTCCCGATCGGCAGTCGCGCTAGCGACCGCACGACCAACGAGGCAGTCAAACGCACTTTTATTCTAGACAATATTTCCGTTCGTATTTGAATACTGCCTTCCTTCCTTCGAGGCTTTAGCGAAGTGTCGACTCCGCCGTGCGCGGATTATCTACCTAGAGTTCGTTTTACTACTGAGGCGCGGGGGTGGACGATTTCATCGAATTGTGAAAACCGTCGCGTATTTTAAAATCGTGTTGAAGTTGAAGTCAATATCACAACTGTAGGAACACAACGTGCCCGCCATGGCGCGCATCCGGCCTCGTCACTTCCGGCCGCTATGTAGGCAGTGGGCCCCCACCGACTGCACAACTTTGAAATATTGGACAACAAAGCGCTGCGTATTATGGGATATCTCACAGATCTGTTTTTACTCTCTCAATGCTGGGCGTATTATTTTTTATAAGTACCTAAAATTAATAGGCGTCGTCATATAGGAGACAAAAAATTTTTACTATGACATTTATTTATATTACCTACCTCAATAAAAATGGGTTTCGATTAACTTTGGATTATAACGATTGTTTGTAATCATCCGCCGGCAGCCTATCCACAGATTAAATGCAAAGTAAGTAAGACAGAAGACAACAGTGCCCATGTCACTTTGCGCCATATGACGTCAGCAATAGCACTCAGAGACAGACCCGCACTGCGGCGCCCAGCGTCACACCGGTACTGCACCCCGCCAGCGGCGCGGAATACCCTCCGGGGATACACATTTGACTGCGCATCATTAATTTGTATGCGACACTATGTCTCCACGCAAATAGATGAATAGTAAAGAACAACAAACGTTATCGCTTAACGGGCGAGACGAGATCGGACGCAACCGGGCCGCGACGCGCTGACGAGATCGGCGGCGAGCGTTGGGTCATTATCCGGGTCACATGTGGCCGTCCAGTTTTATTTTAATCGAACGATTGGTATGAAATTGTGAGTCCGAGTGAATTGCCGGCGAGCGGCGCGGGGAGAGGGTGTAGAAGCTTAAATAAATAAGATATTAATATTTTGAAGCGCCCGGGCCGGAGGTCGCGCCCGCGCCTTATCGGTCCGCCGCGACTCCCGCTCCCCCGCCGCCACCCCCCTGCCCCCCTGCGCCCCGGCCGCCGCCGCTGGCGCTCTGCGCGCGTCGCGCCAGCGCTCGCCGGGCGGCCGGAACGTGGCGCAGTTCGCGCAGACTCCATCAGCTGACTGTTGTTTACGTTACGATCGGGCGGCGCTCAAATATCTAATCGGCCACGTGCGGCGGTTATCGCGCTACGAGCGAGCTGCGGCTGTCCGCCGCACGTTCGGCACTCATTAGGTCCGACTCTCTCGCGAGCGCCGCAGTGCCGAGCTCGTTGTAGCAGTCACTAGCAACATGTTAATTATGGCTATCGCTGTTGTTGTTCTAAATTGTGTTCTAGTCTGTGCATCGACTGATATTAGTGTTCCATGGAGGAATTTATTATACCGATCCTAAGTATCGATCGTAAAATAATTCCATCTTAAAATCCGGAAATGAAGTTCTCTCGACCCAAGGTCGTTAACGTATACCAAAAATGGAATTAAAAAAAGCATCTCGTAATATAGGTCCACAGACAGATTTCCACGTCCAATAATATCTAACGGCCATCGCTAGTACCAAAAACATAAGCGGTAGCGAGTGTTAAAACCTTGTTAGTTTTTCAGTTTGTACGATTGCCTCTCGCCCGCAGCGCTACAACACGGCGCCTGAACGATATTACAGCACCTTTTCGAAAGCGGTCGCGTTCCGGGACCGGCTAGCCTCGCTCGGGTGACATTAACCGAAATAAAATGAGGTTTTTAACCGACTTCAAAAAGAAGGAAGTTCTCAATTCGTCAGTATTTATTAATCATCAAAAAGTTTCTCGGTTTTGGCGAAATAAATACTTAGGTGCTTAAATATTGGCGTGATAGCAGCCTAACGGTCGACCGTTGCGAATTAAAATAATACTCAATAATGAGAAACCTTCCATCGAGTCGTATGTTCATAAATGTCAGACCTCATTTTAAACGTGCGGACCTATAGGGGCAACCCGTCGGGCCGGCCGTCTCTCCCGCCGCCTCCTGCGAGACCCCGAACGATATCACTCGGCTCGTCATCGTATCAATAATAAGACTCGAGATTATTGAACCTCTCGTTTCGCAATAGCATTCCGATGAACGCAAGTGAGCGGCGGCGATCGGTAAATAGAGTGCGCAGAAGTGCGTACGTGGACGTGTCGCACGGTGCGGGGCGCCGCGGCACGTGCCTGCATTCGGCGACACCTGGGGCGCCCGCTCTCGGCCTCCGCGGTGCAGCGCGGCGCGAGGAGAGTCGGCGACGCGGGACCGCGCGCGCCGGGCTCGGCCGGCGGGGGAGCGCGGGGCCGCGGCGGGGTCAGCGCGGGCGCTCCGTTATCGCGTGGCGTCGCTTCCCCTTCGCCCCTCGCCGCGCCCCGCCCGCGCCGCAGCCTAGCAGTTAAAGTTAATCGGGTCGAGTGTTCCGCGACATAACGATGCCGGCGGCGCTCGCATCTCTATAGGTATGTACACGGCCAGTAGGTAAACAACGCAGTCGGGACGATAGGTAGTCGTGAATGCGAACGCAGCAATTCGCAGACGAACTAAAGTGACCGACATTGCTCTCCGCATTAGCAGACCGAAGTGGCGACGGGCAGGCCATGTGCCCGAAGAACTGATGGTCGTTGGGGCAAAAAGGTTCTCGAGTGGCGACCACGCACCGGACGACGCAGAGTAGGCCGGCCGCTAGATGGACCCGCGACCTGGCGAAAGCCGCAGGGAACCGGTGGATCCAGAAAGAACAAGACCCTGAGTTATGACCGATATTTGGGGGAGGCCTATGTCCAGCAGTGGACTTCGTCGGGCTGAAATGATGAAAATGATGAATGCGACCGCGGCGTGCGTCCCGCGAGATGTCGCTTCGAGCTACCGGGGATGTTCCCGCTCCACTGGAAATCGAAACGTACACCGCTGAATACCTGCAGAACCATGACACGGACGACAGACTGACAAAATCGATCTAGCGATTCCAGTCGTCGTGACTCACTCCCGCATCATTGAGGGTAACCTTTTCTGTACTGTGAGCGTGCGGGCGAGGTCGTGTGTCGGCCGGTCGGCGGCGAGCGACCCCCGCCCCCGCCCGGGGGGAGGGGGCGGGGGCGGGGGGCGAGGATTCGATTCCCGCTCAGAAAATTATTTATGTGATGAGTATGACAATTGTTTGTTTACACAATTTGGAGATGCCGCCGTGGCCGCGCGCGGCCGGCCGCGGCGCGTGCTTACCGCTAGCTAATGATAACAACATTTTGTATTATTTCGAAACTAAATAGCCTCAAATGATTACAGTAACGTAAACACGACATAATTGTAAATATTACACTTAATTATACTTACAAACGAATAATCTTAGGACAGAACGAAAGAAATTAACCACATTGTAAATCAATTACTTCAGTAAAATAATAGTAATACCTAATTATCATAAACATATGAGACTTTACGCTTGCGCGCCGCGCGTGGCCCCCGTGGCCTACCGAGTCTATTCTCTCTCATAGGATCATGGAAGGATGACTAAACAGATATATAATGCGTATGTCGATGGACCCGTCCTGTCCTACCGTGATCGACCACATAGGATACGTGCCGCCAGGGGATCGAGGGACTCCGAGGAAGGCGCCTATGTGTGAGTAACTCTTACTCACAGTGATAAATGTAGAAGATCCACATCGGCTTCGTACGGTCTGCCCCGGCGGCACGTGGCTCGGCCGCCGCGGCTCATTGCATCGGTAGCTAAATTTTTACGAGAAATCGATTCAAAGACATCACAATTTTTTATCGTTGACACTATGTTTGAACATACTTTTATCGATTACCTATTGTTAACGAAGTTATTATGTTGTGAGTAAATATCAATATTTACTTTTATTTAAAGAATACAGGGTTCACAAGAACGACTTGTTGTAGTTACGTGCAAACAAAGATTCCATTTCAAGAATGTTAATCCAGTTTCATTAACTCGAAACCCCAGCACGGCGTTCGCACTTTGTACGGAGTCTGGGAAACGATGTAAACAGATCAAAATATGTGATACATTTTTTGTATCGCAGGATACTTATGAATATATTTTTATGTGTGCACATAAAAACAAAACATAGTTTTATGCACGAATGGCGTCGGTCAAATCGTGTTCCAACTAGGGACGGAAACAAGCTAGCGTTTACCAAATGTCGGCGGCAGTGCTTTGAGGTTTTTCCGCCGCCTTTTTTCTCGGTGAACTGAAGCCCGAGGGCGCATAAAGTTGAAGAACGACGACTAGAACGTGTAAGACATTAATCGTATGTACCTACATAGGAACCTACCTATACACCTTGTGATGAATAAAACAGTAAAGAGTGAGTTTTACGTCTCGAGCCGCCCGCGATACGAGATCGGGGCGTCCCCCTGAACCGTGCGATGCAACTCAACTCGCGCTCTGCAGAGATTCTGACTACAGGAAATGTCTGACCGAATGAACGCTTCATATCCGGAGTGTTCGCCGGCGGCCAGCGCCGGCCGTGCCGTCGCTTAACTGAGACGATCTAACCGTTCCGTGTCGCGACACTGCTCTCGAGCAAAGTTACTTTATGATCCTGAGCGAGAAGCGTCAAAACGACCCTCGTACTGTTCGATGTGTAAAGCGAGATATGAAATAAAAACGGTTACTCTGTCCGTGGGCCGTAGCGAGCGCGATCGAGCGCGCCCGCAAGCGGCGGCGCGCAGGCCCTTATCGGCGGCGACGGAAGCGCGCCCCTCCCCGCCCCGCCCCGCCCCGCCCCCTGCTCCATTACATTATTTACGTTTCCAATTGTCAACAGTACTATTAAACAGCGACAGGTCGCGGCTTCCATGTCTACTTACCGCTTTCCGAAACCCCCTTCTCCTTCGTGCGAGTACATGCTATACTCCGCGCCGAAAGAAACACGGCCGCGGTCGTCGAGCACAGGGCTGCCGAGGACGAGCTCGTCTCTCCGGTGGGACACGGCATCGCTCCCGCGGAAGGCGCGCGGGCGGGCGCGCGGGGCGGGCGAGGAGTCGCGCGGTCGCGCGGTCAACATTCGCTAACAATAACAAGGAAGCTCGTTACGGAGCGGAGCGCGGCGGCCTACTGCCGCTCGCCGAGTTTGAGCGATTTCGCTTTATCTAATCGCGGGATGATAAAGCGCCCTGACTCCCGCGTGTCTCGCCTCCGCACGCCCCTGCCGGCGACTGCCCTCCACGCCCTCACCGGACGAGTGACCCCCTCCCACCACCCCCCCGCCCCTTCACCGGTGCCATGGGAGAAGACGATGGACAAACGTGTGACCGAGGCACGATGTAGATCACGTTTGTATCGAATGTACGATCGAGCCACGGAGCGGGCGCGAGCGCCAGCTCGGGGCGTCGGTCGCTCCCGGAGCTGTCGTGCCCTACACCAGCGTGCGACCGGCGCCACCTGGCGCTAGTGATACAATCTAGACTTTGCATCGAACAAAGAGTTACTTATATGCTCACGCATCGTGCGTCGAGTCACATCGCAAAAATGTTCCCAAGAACACGTCGAGGTACGGAAAGAACATACAATGACCTACTTACCGCCGGTGTTGCGAGTATTTAGAGCCGCGGGTCCTTACAGGCGGAGAGGACCACCGGCCGGCGCTAAGCTGTCCGGGCGGACCTTAACATTACTCATACGATACTCACGAGATAGCGGTCACGCAGTCCGGTGCGGATCGAACGTGAGGTTACAACTAAATCACTTCGACTTTTCAGTGTTGACGGAAGAAATGTGCATGCACGATTCGACACGCTTACCGAAATGATACTCGCTCTTGGAAGCCATGGGCGCCGGTGCGCTCGCGTGCGTCGGGTGCGGTGTGGGCAGCGTGCTCGCCCGGGGCTCATCGCTCGCGGCCGCCGCGGCGGCGCGGCGGGCGGCGCGGGGGGCGGCGCGGGTGGCGGAGCGGGCCGGCGAGCGGCGCACGGCGAGCGGCTGCGCGCGGCGACAGTCGGCGCGCGAGTCTGAGGCGCGCGCGCTCGGCCCGTGCCTCCCGCGCTATCTGCTATCCGATGCTGATTTTCTCACTCGCGCCGCGGCCCGCCGATGGCCCGCCGATGGCCCGCCGATGGCCCGCCGATGGCCCGCCGATGGCCCGCCGTGGCCCGACCCGAGCGCTCCGTTCTCCTTCGCCTATCGGCATATTCACTGTGCGTACGTACCGCTTTCCCCGCGGTACGTTTTAGTTTGGCTTACACGATACAATTTTTAAAGTGACCCAGCCGCCCGGCCGCGCGCGGACGCCGCGCCGCGCCGCCCGCGCCGGGCTCCGAGGCGATGCACGTCTCGAGGCTCCTATACGATTTCCTAAAGTCCTCGAATATAGGTTCATCATCCACCGCGACCTATTCGTTCTCTTACTTGTTAATTTCGACGTTACGAAGGTGTCCCATACGCTACTCAATTTTAAATATGAAACGGATCCCGTACAATAATGCTTCATTGCAAATAGAAGGGCACTTGGCCGTCTTGCATTTTTTCCGTATTCGTGTCCGTTTCCGCCGCGTCAATATTGGCGGGCGCGCGGGCGGGCGAGCCAGCGCCCGTAACGCAAAACATGTGAACCAAAAGTAGGTATTTCGGATGATGGATGCAAAATGATACCACATTTTGTATTTTTTGCTAAATTCCTCAGTGTCATAAATATTGCTTAGATGACATTTAACAGCCTTCGAACAACAATATGTAATAGCCAAGACGGCGACTAAACTTAATTATCATTATTACTTACTTTTTATGTGAGAAAAGTGGCAAACGAGCAGGCGGCAGTCACGAGGGGGCTCGAGGGGACACGGCCGTCCACGGACATCGGCAGCCCACGGCTAAAGGGGCTGTAGGAATAGGACCGTTAGTGTGAACTCAGCTAACAGGTGTTAACCGAGTCAGTCAACTACTACTACTTACTTACTACTAAGGAAGACTGCACGAAAGGAACTGTTTGTATTATTCGTCCAATAAATACTTGTTAGTATTAGTTCACTTAGTATCTGTCAGTATTCGCACTATCGGAGATCTCTCGAAGACTGAGATGATCGCCGCCATACAGGTGGACCGGCATCCAAACCTTTCAGACCGAAACACAGAATGTTGCAAAAGCAACTGCTTCACGGCAGGTATAGGAGTGGCGCTGGGTTTAAATCTGATTTATACCCATACAAAATCGGGGCGCATTGCCTCTATGATATAATCATAGAATTTTTGGCCTAGTGTTTATTAATTATGTAAATTTAGAATATGTAAACAATGTATTTATGCTGTGATTGAAGAATCCACAAATATTTACCGATTTGTGTGCCCGTGAATCGTTAATTATGTTAACCATTTAGTTATGACGTTAATGTAAAAAGAACTTGATTCAAGAAAAGTATGGCTGCGCCATCTAGTATAATTCCTAAGTACCATAATACAGACCGGTAATGATACTACTGAATAACACGACTGTTAGTTAAAGTTAAATATTCTCGACAGATGGCGTTACTTACATTTTAACTGATATGTTGATCTAAACATTGATTGGTCGTTTTATTAGACAATATATGACCTTAACAATTTTTCTAAAATTCCGTAACGTAATATAGCAGAATTCAGTTTGTTGGCTTTCCAAAGAATACCAAGTTGCACCTATCGTTGAAGCGCTGGCGCTAATGAAAAGGTTAATTCATCCATTCATTTGGTTAATTGTAACATTCCTCGAAATTGAAACAAAATTTCAAATCACGTTTTATTATAAAATCTTTTTTTACATCGTTAAATACGCTGTGGTAAAGGAAACGAAACTGGTATATTTTATTATTATTAAAGTAACTGGCAATCTCTCTATAGTCTATTATCTATGGTGAATAGGTGGGAGAAACACATTGCGTGTATTGTATTGTGGCACAAGATAGCAGCATGTCGAGGCGCGACGAAGGCGGTGTGCCTGGCGCAGCAACCTGTGCGGGCGGCGGGGGCGGCGGGGGCGGCGGGGGCGGCGGGGGCGGCGGGGGCGGCGAGCTGATCGTGCGGCCGATGCGCCGCAGCGACGCGCGCGTCGTGCTCCGCATGATACACGTGAGTAGCGGGGTGAGGCGCGGGGGCTGCGGCGCTCCGCTCGCGCCTGCGCCCGCACGAACTCGACATTCATTGTTCTCTTCTCATTGCGTTGTTCCATCTGGTCGGGATGTACTTATTTGAAATAATGTTAGCAGTCTTACGATCACATCGATTTGTTTATAACGGCAGTGACTTATCGCGATATACGATACTAACCAATTCTATAAATATTCAATACTAGCCGACCCGGTAAACGTTGTTCTGTCATATGAACTATAACAGTATTTCTTCACTAGTTAATGGATGTTATTTTACATATAAATCTTCCTCTTAAATCACTATCTATTAAAAAAACCGCATCAAAATCCGTTGAGTAGTTTTAAAGATTTAAGCATACCTAGCGATATAATATGTAGGGACAGAGAAACCGACTTTGTTTTATACTATGTTGTGATAAGTAAGCTTATGCTGTTTTCATATTCATAGTATTTATCCACATGTTTCTGGTGTCTACATTCTCACACGTGTTTTAGTTTCATATAAGTGCGATTTATATATGTGCTGATAAATTATACTCCGTAGTCATTTAAATACAATATTTTGATTAATATATTTACTATTCGTAAATATTATTGAAGAAATTGTGTTTATAGACTTTTTAAAGTGCTCCAATATACATAATAGAGGTTATCTATCCGTATGTATTATTTATTGACATAAATTAAAATATTATTATTTAACATAATGAATACTAAATATTATTAAATGATTAATGTTAAATATTTATGATACGTTATTCAATATTTTAAAAGTAAATAAATAAATTTAATAATAAATTCAATTTGAATTCATTTAATTTAAGTTTATTTATTTTTTAAATATTGTTATCATTTTCTTACTTTAATATTTACTTTAGAAAATAAATATTTATTTATTTAATTTTTCATATTTAAACTGAACTTTATTGACTGTGTTGATTATTCTTTTCCAGTCCTTTTATTATTTTATTGTAATTTATTATTTGCATACAATTAAAAACTATTTTTTAATGATGCCAAAGAAGTATAATTTGTCAGGCGCATACATAAGTACAAAACCGTTTTTTGTACAATTTATCACCGGGTAGATAGCGTTCATTTTTAGGTCGTTCGTTGTACAAAAATGCCAAATTATAAGCAAAGTGAGCTATTCAACTGGCTTATTTAAAAAAGTGTCTACACATTATTTTGCGACAGGGTAGGATATAAAAATAACTATGTTAAAAAAACTGACTTCAAAACTAAAAAATAATAAAGATTTAATATTAATTATATACTACCTATTATTTATATGTGCTATTTACTATTAGGTGGATCCCGAAATTGAAAAACAACCAATTAAACGTAACAGGCAGAAAGAACAAATAAAATAGCTACAAAATTCTACCGCAACTTATACTCCAACCAAGACACCACTACACATGTCGGTCGAAAACCCCTAAATTATAATCCGGTCTTAGGAAACCCAGAACCTGACATACTACCCAGTGAAACTAGGAAAGCTATATTAAGCCAAAAGTTAGACAAAGCACCAGGTCCTGATAAAATCACAAATGAGTAACTGAGAGGAACCGTAGAAGAACTGGTCCCCATTCTAACTCAAATTTTCAACGGCATCCTGAGATTGGGACAGGTCCCAGAACAATGGGAGACATCTCACATCATTCTCATTCATAAGAAAGGTCAAAAAGACGATATAGGGAACTACAGACCAATAAGTCTGATGTCGAACATATATAAAATTTTCTCCAAAATTATATTAAACCGAATCAGCAACACACTTGATGAAAATCAACCGAAGGAACAAGCGGGCTTTAGGAAATACTTCTCCACAATAGATCTCATTCATATAGTCAAACAAATTATGGAAAAATACAATGAGCACAAAAAACCGCTATATATGGCTTTTATCGATTATTCTAAGGCATTTCACAGCATTAACCACACAGCCATATGGGAAAGCTTACGAAACCAGGGAATCCCGACAGTGTACATTAATACCATTAAAAACATTTACTCCAACAGTAAGGCAAGAGTACAACTGGAAACCTTGGGCGAGACATTCCAAATAAAAAGAGGCGTCGGACAGGGCGACCCGATGTCCCCAAAGCTGTTCTCGGCGGTGCTGGAAAACATATTTCGAAAGCTAATCTGGGACCAACATGGATTAAATATCGATGGACAAAAATTAAACCATTTTAGATACGCTGACGATATTGCCTTGTTTGAAGAACAGCCAGGGATCCTAAAAAAATTATACAAGATCTAAACAAAGAGAGCGAGAAAGTGGGCTTATCTATGAATATAAACAAAACGAAGCTAGTAACAAATTCAAACAAATATGAAATAAAAATTAACAACCAACCTGTTGAATATGTAGATGAATATATCTATCTAGGACAAATCATCTCACATACAGACACAACTACAAAAGAAATCAAAAGACGAATAGCTAACGGATGGAAAAGATACTGGTCACTGAAAGAGATTTTAAAATCCACAGATCTTAGTATTGGTATTAAAAGAAAGGTCTTCAATACCTGCTTTCTCCCATGTATTACATACGGGTGTGAAACTTGGGCTCTCACGAAACACCACAGAAACATGCTGGATTACTGCCAAAGACCTATAGCACGAAGTATGATTGCTGCAAAGAAACAAGATAAGATACGAAACACCGTCATAAGAAGTAAGACAAGAGTCACAGACGTACTTACTAGAATAGATAGTTTGAAGTGGAGATGGACTGGGCACATGCTGCGCGATAAACAAGAGAAGTGGAGCAAAATCATAACAGACTGGTACCCTAGAGATGGGAGAAGAAACAGAGGAAGACAAAGCAAGATATGGGAAGATGAACTAAAAATGACAGCAGGCCTAAAATGGAGAAGAGTTGCTAGAGACAGACTACAATGGAAATTGTTAGAGGAGGCCTTCGCCAAGAGGCACACTGAACTCAGAGATATTTTATAATCAAAGAGATAACCCCAACACAAAAGAAAGAAGAAAGCAGTTCAGGATAAGAGGCTTATTATTATTATATACTAATAGGTCTGAAGTTGGTGCCGAGCCAATTTAATTCTTACGTAGTAACTACATAGTACATAATCTGTGTAATGCATCAATCTAAAACGCATGAAAATTTTTATGAATTCAACGACGTCTGCCCGCGCGTGTCTGCCCGCTTGGGGAGCTCTTGTTCGACACGAAACCACTCTACTCAAGGTCACGCGAGCGGCGGGTGTGCATCGCACAGATTATTTACAAGTTACTACGTAAGTATTAAAATGACTTGGCACCGACTTCAAACCTATTAGTAAATAGAAAATAAATAATAGGTAGTATATAATTAATATTAAATCTTTATTATTTTTTAACTTTTTAGTTTTGAAGTCGTTTTTTTTAACGTTGTTAT
>DWUN01003751.1:0-11621 GCA_018249975.1 Passova gellias
ACTGGTGAAATGTGGGGGTGTACTACACTCCTCTGCCTACCCCTTCGGGGATTACAGGCGTGATGTTACGTAAATCATGAAATCTCACAAGAAATTCGTAACATCCGAAACAAAAAAAATAAATTATGAGTCCTTATAATTCAGAATCTTGCCAACATTATAAAGGAAATTCATTTCACAGCACGTACACAAAGGGTAAAAGTGGTCGTGCGAATTGAAATGCAGTAGAGCACCACGAGCTAGTTAACGTTGACGGAACCTGATTCTGCGTTGAGATGACGTAAGCATCGAGTGGAAATGTTACTTCGAGCACTCACTACAGTGCTGGAAACCTAGAAAAACACGCACAGACAGTCCTTTTACTTAATTGATGTTTGTATAGTACATCTTTTAAGCTGGTATTTGTAAACCAACAAAAATCCTTATGATTTTTTTAAATAGTTACCTCGCAAAATGTTCTGCGTCTATTAAACGATTTTATGACCGTAGTGATCGTAATAGTAAATTATCCTGAACGAAATGCTTAAAGTGCTCCCCTAACACTGAACAGAAACAGTCGTTAAAAAAATTAGCCAGTAACAGTTATGAATTTAAATATCCATTTAGCGTTATTCCAGTTTTCAGATCGCTGGCAGTCGCAACACCTTTCCACCCACGAGAGTTTTGCAATGAACTGTCACGCAATGTTTATGTATCATTATCCTAACATAGATGTACACACTGCGTGCTCACTGACAATATAATGCTAATTCAAATTAACTATAAAGTAGACCTATCTGTTGTGGCTTGCGGCTAACATTTATTGTGGATACACCGACGATACAAATTGCCGTACGCGGTTTGATTATAATCAACATTCGTAACTACAAACATGACATTAGATACATTCATAGTTTAATTTGCCTGACCAGAAAATCATTAGCATCTGTTATCACAGGATTAATAACTAGATAATACATAGTGGTATTGTACACAAAATAGTACTATTCTTATCATACATGGAAGACACAAAGCTCATCACAACCTTCATCAATGAAAGTACTACAACTATGAACGAAACGGATTCTGGTTAGTTGGAAAAAAGTCGATTAGTTACTTTTTGCTTTGTATAACTTAATCAAGTTCATATAATGGAATTAAGAACAATAAAAATAGTAAATGGTAAAATGGGATGAGTATGAGTTTTCTTCTTCCACTGCTAGACCCGCGTCTCATCTCATAGTAAGCTTTTAGACCGCACTCTACCACGATAGCCAAGTGCAGAATGGCAGACTATACATACCTCAGAAACAATTATTATTATACCATCACGCCAGGTCACGAACGGGGTATGCAGAAAGCGAAATAGAAAAAATTATATTAGATCAATACTCTTAATTGGCCGAAAAAGAGGAAAAAATGCAGATTAAAGAATCAATCGAAAGTAAACAGTAATTTAATATATCAATTAAATGTGTCCGATTAATATATCTTTCATTACTAATATACACTCGCTGAGCTTTTAGATTGATGCTAAAAAGCAAATAGCAAGTATTAATCAAAATCGTATTGAAAAATCATACGTCGCGTTAATAATATTATTACTTTTAATTTGTACAAGAAACAAAACGGATACATTATAAATACACATACAAGAAACATTTACTTGAGTAATAAAGTCTAGACGCTCACAATATCCCGTCTGCACGAGATATATCGGGGAAAAACATAAATGCGAGATTATTCCGACTAATCGCTCGTCGCTTTGTGTAATTGGACAGACAGCCAGACAGCGCGTTGCCGCGATACTAATATAATTAAGCTGCGGAAAAGTGGAAAGCTTTCATTAGGTTCCGTACAACAATAGATCGAAATATTACGTTTGTATAAAATCTATTTCATGTGCCTTAAATGAGATGTGTTGTTTAACTCGCTTTCATTACACATAATTCATCATCTTAAGAGACAATTATCTATATTAAAGCATTTATTTCTGAAATTGTTCCCGTATAATACGTAAAAAATGGAATTTAAAGTTTATATAAACTGTGTATAAAAATATCATTGGAAACAGAGTAGTAGTTGGTATTCATAAAAAAAATACTCACACAGATAATTTAAACCCATACAAATTGATACATAACCAATTACTTTACGTATAATATACATAATTTATTTTATAAATAGCATAATTAAATTACACGTAGAAAAACGTATTGATGTCCTTTAATATTATTCTAAATTGTAGCGGATAATTTATTCGATATTTCCTTGATACTGTAAACCAAAATCTGAATTGTAGTAATAAGGCTACACCCACTTGAAACGGTATTAATGTTCAAACTGAAAGAGTCAAGGGCACAGATAATGAGTAAAACTTTTAATTGACAATAGTCTTGTTAAGGTTGATGATAAAGTCGCAGCTGATTTTGAGGTGTACGTTGCTGACAATCCACTTTCCAGCTTAATTAGTTGTTGAGGGATGCGTGATTAAAGAAAATTTGAGCGAATGGAAAGGTGGATTTTAAACAATACTTTTTAGACTTCAGATCATGTGGATAACCAATATAAGTGTTATTTTGTATATAATATTGTTGAGTTATCTAGTAATAAATAGTGCATTAACTGATGCCACAAATTTTCCGGTCAGGCTAGTTAAAAAACTTTGCATTTCTCTATGGTCGGTTAGAAAATGTGATACTGTTGCTCTAGAGATAGTGTACGGGCGTTTGTCTCGCAATTATTAGTCAGACAAACAGGGATGCATGATATACGCTATTATTAAAAAATAGTATCATTTTGTAATTAACTGTAAAGCCGTCGCGTATTTATTCACTACCTACTTCGCAAAGTACATTATAGTTTTGAATGTCAGCACGATTTGCTTATTACATGAAATCTCCTTTGATTAATAGTCATTTTAGTTCTGCGCTCACAACGGAACTACTCTTGGCGTTGTGATTTAACAGAGCAGAGCAAATTATAAACTAGAACCCGAATAACGATATGCTTAGTGCCCTATTTTAAAAGTGGAATCAAGTGAAAAAGTTTTTAATTAATTTAAAATTGGAAAACTTTTCGCTCTTCTGTAGTCAGATTCCATTGTGCTTTATGAATGAGTTTAATGGATTTTTTTAGAAAAATTTAGTGAAACGTAATTTCTTCGACGGCTTTATTCAAAATACTCAGTTAATGTTATTTCCAAAGTAAAACATGTTTCTTCTTAAACAATAAATAATACCAATTGACCAGCAGAAGGACGTATACTGTATTTTAAGTAGGTATACTGTCATGAAATATTGGAGAACAAATTAATCGATCGACTAATATCTTCATCGGTAAACATGATGATAATTTTTACGCTACCAGATCTTATAACGCTGGTTACACATATTTACGTCCACTCGAATGAAATCCACTTATAGGTACACATTTAAAATAAATAAAATTTAAGTAATTTCAAAATAATTGCATTTTTCAAGTCAATCGCGTTATCAGGAGCCCCTTTTTAAAGTTTTCGTCTACATGTCTGATCTTGAGATAATGCATTTAACTGTTAATGCAACCAAATACTGAGCGAGCGGAGGCGGCACTGGCGAACTATTTGAATAAATCACTTAACTGCATTCAGTAGAAGTCAAACTTTGCTCATTAAATCGTCAGATATCACGCTTGATATCATTACAGTAATAAACGATTGCTTAAATAGCTGTAAAGGCAAGCTACCGCTAGACATTATTGTTTTACATAAATTTACATGAACTGCAATGATGTCTACCGCTTATCAAAAACATAAAACACTGCGAGGCGTTCCGATATAATCTTGAAGTGTAATAGAAATCGCAGAAAGGAAAAAAAGATTATTTCCCTAATAATATTGCAGGTTGTTTCTTTTATACCACTACTTCCTGTAGTCCGTTACTCCCCCAGCACTTGGAATCTCAAACTGTCACTGTCTTCTTCTGTTGATGTCTTCGTCAATCCATCACTGACATGAACCTTACCCACCATACGAGTATCTCTAACCATATTTACTAACTTCAAGAGCTAGTAGCAAAATGTATATTGAAGATAACTATTTTATAATATTTCTTGAACACGAACATAACAAAGATGCAGATACCACATATAAGCTGAGAAACACTTAACAAATTTAATACCTTTGAAGAAGTTTTACATCCACATAAAAATATAATGTAAACCTTTTACTATTTACAAAGCGGCCAAAAGTACGCAACAAAGCTTTCAAAATTTCCTCTAAAGCAAAGCGACTGTTTTGTTAAATACTTGGCAGTTAGCTCAGACAGGGAGCAAGTTTGCGTAGCGGGAGTGGAACTGTGAACTGCATAAATCACACAACTGCATCCAGTGACAGCCAAACTTTGTTCATTAGGTTGGCAGTGGGTACGCCTGAACTGCTCGCACATGTTATACTGAAATAACGTGCATAAACTCCTTTGTGACGGGCCAGTTGAAATTGATTAACATTTCCGTTTTAAGGATATTTGTCCTTCAATTTTATTTCACTTCTTAATAATTATGTTGCTTGAAATATAAAACACTATGCATGATGAATGTAGATCAAAAGTGTTAGATTAAAGATAGGTATATTTGACACTTGGTGGTTACTTCCTTCACCTTTGGGAACCTGGCGTGATGGTACAATAATACAACACTTGTTTCAAATGAACCAAATGTTTCACTACATTCTATATTTCATAGCCTTGTTTATGACGCGTATGTAATCAAGGTTTTACAGGTCGTAAAACCCTCTGTCGATCTCTGTTTCTACGGGAAAATCTACCACGTTTTTGGCTTCGTCACTTATAAAAAGTTAAACTATGTACAGTATAACGATGTAAGTTTTATATCTATGAAGCCGTTCTGATATGGGAGACATTTTTTATAATAAAACAGCGAAAGCTGAGCACGAAGAAGTTAGGCCGCAGTACGGTGGATGGATCAAACAACCGAATTCAATGCAAATGAAACTTTGTCCATGATGTTCGCACGCTTGTATAGCCGAACTAGATGTGTTAATTTCCTTACAGGTTTGAACTATATTCATTAAATTCTATGTTATACTCGTACATGTAAAAATCGACTAAGATAACTTTCATTAATTTTCCTACATGTTACGAATATGTTTCATAGCGATTACATTTTAATCACAGATATTGAAATAAAGCTACAATTAATGAATAATAATATTACCTTATAAGAAGTATACGAAATCGTTTTTTTTTGTAACACGTATATAAAACTCAATTTAATAAATTGGTATTATTTTGAACTTGACATGAACATGACATTCAACTTTAAGAACTTTTAACAATTTTGAAGAATTCAAACTCTTTAAGAAGATGCAATCTCTCTCCGGGTCATGGGCTTTATAGGGGAAAACGCTGCGTATTTATTCGTCTTGCCCAAAATTGTAGGTACTCTTCTTTGAACGAATCTTTTGACTTGTACATCGAAACTGTTAAAAGCCATCGGATAAAACAATATAATGTAAAGTTAATCCCGTAAATGTCTTTAACCATTAGTGGGTGTGAATTCCCAGCTGTCATAAAACGCCGCGAAGACATCATGTTTTCACACGCTCCGTAAAATGTTAATGTTAGTCGACAGTTCCTACACAAGGTTATGTGGATCTCGCTGCTATAAAATCTCTTTTAGAGGTCCCATAACACCTCCATAGATAATGGTGCTCGGGAGGATTATTACGAGGAATCGAGACTGACTTATAAGGGTTAAATGTAGTAATAGTGTTATTATTTAGAGCCCTGGAATTTAAGCGCCCATCAAATTGTCTATTTAAATAGTTGAGCCAAGTGTAAGCGATAAGCTCCCATAATTAAAAAAGCATTCTCGAAGTTTATGTCTAGAATTATTTCCAGTTTATGCTCATAATGATAGAGCTCTGACCGTTTGAGTTATAAGGTATTTAGAGAAGCAAACAATGTACAAAAACACGGATACAGATTTCTTTAAAGAAACTGAATAGAATCTATTTCTTCTTTGTTATTTTATGGATCAATATAAATTCCAAACGATGTGTTATATTTGTATTTAGCACAAAAACCATAAACAAAAATGTTGCCTTGTTTTATATGCGTTTTGCTAATACACCTTTTTTTCCCGCGAAAGAAACTTAAACAAGAAGAAAACGCTTTACTAAAAAACGCATTATTTAGGGCCCTATTTAAAATGTATGAAGATTAGTGATGGATGAACGAAATGATTTCATAATCTTTATTATTCATTTGTGATAACAAATACTGTTTATTTTTTTTTATTAAAAAATTTCAACAATTAATGAACATAATATGTATATGTATTAAAGATTATCTTCTTATATCACATTACCAATACGTATTTCCAATACCAGTGTTACCAATAACCTATTTAATATGTATTTAAAAACATTTTAACATTTTTTTAGCTTTTAAGAAGACAAAAGTGATGATCATTATTAAAAGTAACCTTTGCATAATTCGAATGTGAAATATGAACAAGATTATATCTATGCTCGAATCTTGCCATACACGTGTCATGGCTTAGCGAATAATTCACGGGAAGGGTAAGGAAAGTCCCCGCGTTTCATTGCAACGAAGTGTGTCATTTGTCTTCCGAGGAGCGCGTGTTAAGTCACAAAAACTTGGTCATCTCTAACGACCATTATTTTTGTCACAGTTGAACAAATAGTCCTAACGCTTACTTCGAAAACTCAGCAGAATTTCTTTTAATAGTACAATGTATTGTATCCTATTAGTAAAAAGGATGCAAACGCTAATTAGTATTTAGCTTGGTAACCTTTTACACATAACTCTTTGAATAAATTGTTGGAGAAAGCTGTAATTAATTGGAATAATTCGTCTTGACTTCCTCCGGCGGTCATGTCAAATAAATGATGAGAGGGGAAAGAAATTTATACCTTTGTTGCAACATGGTGTTTCGTTGGACTGATTTGTTACGAAAGCAAAATAAACTATGACCTTACAAGGTTTTCTCATTTCATTACCAATGAACAAAGAATTAAATAGTTGGTTCCAAATTAATGTTTAATATTTTGTTCACATATTTGAGAGCGTCAATCTGTACATTAATATATTATTATTAAATAATGATATAATAACACAGGCAATAATATTAAGGCCTAAATAGGTGGCTTTAAAACTGTTTCATTTGTAGATTTATTCAGTAGATAGTCAATTCTTACTGAACCAAAAATAATCCCGCGATGTAGTTGCAATAAATTTTTTATTCTAGAAGCGAAACTGCAAAAACTACTTGAATTCTATGTACATTCCACTAAAGCTCATTTTGACAGTAGGTAATACCTCCGCTAACTTGTTTGCAAAAGTATGAGTGAACGTTTTAAAGTTTTAACATTTATGTTATAGTTTTAAAAAGAAAGTCCGTTCCGCTCGTCCGTCCCTAGTACCACAATATGTATAAAGATAGTAGAATTATAGTTGGATCAGCACACAGCGGCCGCAGCGAGGCCTGAAAGCTTTATAAATTTTAAATATTGTTGAATCTGTTTGCATAAAATGTGTAATATGAAGCGATATATTGACCCACTTCTATTCTGCCTATATAAGTAACAATGTAACGTAGGCATATTGGACATCGGATATCAAAATGTTTTTGGAAACGTTACTGCATACATAACGCAATTACGTACAATATTGATATAGAATAAAGCCGATTTTTCGTTATCTCACAACCGTTTTTCTGTCTCCGCAAGATAACGTCGTAACAGTAACAATTAAAATTCAAAAAGAAGCATTGTATTATCATATTGCTAGCTAACCTATATTCTAATACTTAGTATAATAAATAAAAAATGAAATCCGTCAGTATATTTATAAATAAATCGCATTGCCTTGCCAATACGCGTGCTTTATGTAGAATAGTTTTGACATTATTCGAATATTCAACTTAAATCTCATTACCCTTTGACCATGTGTTCATTGGCAACTGTGTTCATTGGCAACTGTCTATTTTACTTTTTCATTTTTATAAGGAAATGGCCGGGATTTTTCTAACCCACTTTATTCAATAGCTAATATAAAAATGTTACGTAGTCGTATATTGAGAGTAGGCACGTGAGTATACGGAGCGTGAGTGCGGGGGCAGAGCACGTACGCGTGTGGGTGCTAGATATATTGCTTACATCCCCGAATTATCCACATAACCCAATAGAGAGAGCATTTGGCGTCGCAACAATTGCGGCCCAGTTTACGAGCAACTGCCACAGTTAACTAGGCCTGGACACTTGTAATTCATAAGACATTGATAACAGGATGTCGTGAAAAAAAACATTGACGATATTATTTAGCAAAACAGGCGAGTGAAAACACTAATATGTATTTTTATTCTGCTTTGTTTCTATTGTAATTAGAATTACTTTTATATTGTTATAGCATTTAAGGATTCCATTTGACAATTTAAAGCATATTTTTATTTATAAATTGTGTAAATAATACTTAGCTTACATTTTTTATGTATGATTTTTTTAAGTATGTTTCCTGCAGTGTTTAAAATATGTGCATAAAATTACCTCAAAATTGCTTTAGTGAGTCTGGCACGTTAAAAAAAAGTGAGACGGACAGACAAAGTGACCTTCACATTAATAATACTGGTAGGTACGACTAAATAAAAATAAATTATTCGACACATAAACGGAATTTTTAATTGCTTAATAAAATTCTGCATAATTAAACATTGAAGTGAGGCTCCCTGGATAATTACACTTGATTCGTTTGAAGCTCGAACACAGAAGTACGACGAATTTTTTATTAACTTACGTAAACTTTTTCACGATTTTCATAACAAAAGGCAATCTTACCATAAGTATAGATGTGAAGATACCGACCTAGTTCTCAAATTGTACTGATGACCCTTCAGGTCTGATAATTCTTCAAGATCAAACCTTAAAGAAAAGGCTAACATTAATGAAATGACCGATATTGGTGGCTAGTACACCGGATAGTTATAATACAGCAGTCTAGTTCTAGCTCACTAGTTCGTTAAGTACTACTAAACTTAAATGAACTACATATATTATGTACAAGTTATCGGGAAGTTTGAGAGTTCTTCTTATTCCATACGGAACAAAGAACAAATATCAAAGTTCAATGAGGTTTTTTATGCGCTTAACTGTTTGCTTGGCAATCTTAATTATTTTTCATAGAATCGAAATCAAATAAAAAATCAAAAATCGGTAAATGAATCGTATTGAGGCCCTCTTCTTCACTCGTCTTCACAGGAATCGCAATCAAGCCGTAATTAACATCACCTCCGTCTATTAGTGTATACAAGAGTTGGACGGAATGCATTTTTATTTTTACAGCTAATAAATAATTTACACATATCTCTCCTGTACTCAGTTTGGCAAGTAATGCTAGTCTTCTAATTCAATTGTCACATTATTCCCATGTATGTGTACGACAATCAATTGATTCGTTAAGTAGAAAAAGTCGACCATCTAATTACATTACGAGGACGGCTGATGCGACAGGAGAGTAAATAAACGGAGTGCTGTATTCAGAGCACGCCTCGTGCCCGAGCTCGCTTATGTTTGCACATTCTAGTTAGTTCAATCACAAACGATAATAAAAACCGTCGAACAATATCTTTATTTTATATCTAAAATTTGACTGTTTCAACTTGTCAATAATAAAAAAAAATTGACGTTAAGAAAAAGGGTCGATTGTGTAAGAAAAACGTGAATCGATCAAATTGGAGACGCACTAAATGACGGTCAGATCTACTTAGGAGTATCTATAATAAACGACATATTACGATGACTTTAATGAAAGTAGAAAAGGAAAGAAGTTTGTCAAAAACGTAGCTGATGAGAATCATTAATCTCTGGCTTTTATATATGTATGTAGATAAATAAATAAATGGTGACTGTGTTTATTTATAAACCCTAAAGCGTTTTATTTGTATGTGATTTAGTGCAATCATGGCCATCCTCCTTTCAGCACCCTTTCCATTTCAGTAGCAAAAATATATTTTATCCACTATATTAACGTAAATACGAAATTCACAAAATAGTATACCCGAACAAATACTTCAAAATATCGTTTTTATTCATCATTATTAGAAATTGCACATTAAACAAAAAAAAGCAACATAGAAGCGGTTACGATAGGGCGCAACGTAAATAGAGAGTTTAATTCTAAGCACGCGCGTTGGACGGCGCGGCGCTTGCTCGTGTCGAGCTGTTACTGTTACTGATGCATGCGCACCTTGTGGCTGGAAGCGGAACTAAAACGTAGCGAGCTTTTTAGTTGTTTCATTAGGTGCTTTAGGTCGGTCAAAAGTTATATACCTTCTTTAAGTGTTTTAAATGTAGTATTTACAACTTATTATAAAATAAAAAACTTTGCATCGAAAATATATCTGAGTGTTCAATAATTTAAATTCATCAAAAGAATTTTGGGCTTCTTTTAAATGTTCAACATTAGTCACAATTCATATGCAATTCCATCATGTTTATGAAGCAAATACGTATAGACGCCATATCTTTAAATCCTACGATTTTTAAAACGGACTAGGCCCGAGTTGAAATAAAAAAGCGTCTCGACTCGCTTATGGTGCACAATGCAGCGTTTGAAAAGGTCTTCAATCTATAATATTGCAACTTACGAAAAGTAAACATACTGATTTATTCAGCGCACGTACCTTTGCAGTCGGCGGTTGCTTCGCTGAAATTGTTTGATAGGGCACGCACTCATTTAATACGACGACATAGGTACTAAATATACTGAGCGTTACACGTGAGTTCTGAACATTTTATCACCCTTACATTTGGAATTTCGTGAAACCAATACCAAATAGGAAATTTTCACAAAAGATTTTTACAGCCTATCTACGAGTAAGACGCTCAAAATGACAATAACTGCTACCCATTAAAACCTTTAAATTTTGCTCGCCAAATGTATTACAGTCCGAAATAAATTTCTTGAGCGAATTTAAGCCATACGTAAACGAATATAAACGAAATTAAGCTCAAACCAATTACTAAACCAAATACTTAGCCAAAACCACGATGTATGTAGTTAATTTGGTTCTTATTTATTTATTTAACAATTTATTACACAGGAAATTTTACAGAAACAAATTTATTTACTTCGTAGTAATTTGTTAGTTGGATTTTGTGTGAGCCTCGTTTTATTTAAGATCCATATCAGCTGTCTATTTAGTACTGCTTAAGCTATACTTCTGAGATAATTATGGTTTATACACACACTACAACAACCTAGTTCCCAAAAGTAAGTCAAACAACACCTACTAACACTCGTTGCAACAAAGAACTCGCTGAGTAAACCTCTTTACTCGTTGAATACAATGTTACTGTTGCACTTAGGTTTATTACGCAAACTTTGTACTTCAATTTGTGGTTGTATGTTGCGACGAATTAATTTCTGGCTACAGTAAACTTTAAAATTGTGTTTTTGGACCAATTTATGTTGATACAATTGATAATTTTGCTAGAAACCTCACACATTCATTTATTATCTATACTAATAATATAAAGCTGAAGAGTGTTTGATTGTTTGAACGCGCTAATCTCAGGAAATATTGGTCCGATTTGAAAAATTCTTTCAGTGTTAGATAGCTCA
>DWUN01003752.1:0-11620 GCA_018249975.1 Passova gellias
CGGAAGCCTCCTTTTAGTCGCCTCTTACGACAGGCAGGAGATACCGTAGCTGTATTCTGATCCCGAACTACAGGGACTTGTGATAGGTACCTACCAGTGACTTTGTTACTAAACATTTTTCTATATATGTATATCGCTCGGTTACAAAATATTAAGTAGGTATGCTCATAACTTTCAAAAAATAGCAGGTAGTCGTGATGTAGGTAAGTATCGCTCTTGCATTAGATATACGCAGAATATTTAACGGGTAAAGTGACTTCATCGACATCGAAAGGTCTGCGCTATATCCATGATTATCGTTTTCCTCCAGGGCCCAATTTTATCGAATCGAATTTTCAGCTTTACTGGCACCCCCGAGACCCCAATTTACTTTACTACTCGTCCCAACGCTTACTAACAGCCAATGGTTTATTTATAGTGGCCGTAAACACCAAATTGAGTCTGAAAGTACTCACGGAAAACTGTCTTTATTGTAGGGCTGTTACTTTCGAGTTATTTTCAAAACTTTCCGATAACATTACTCTATGAATACCCATTACAATATAAAAAACATTGCTTTAGAACTTCTAGTAAATAATTATTGTATTATATTCTATTCTAATTACATTCGAAATATCGTAAGTGTATCAAAATAATAAAGTTATTAACGGGCCTCCTGAAATCTGACCATTGTCTACGTAAACGATTCATGTTTGCGAATTGTCAAAAATGATTTTAAACTTATTGTGAAGAAAAGAAAAGGTCAAAAAGGCAGTATAGTTTTGTACAATATGAAATTACCAACGTCATTACATGTATTATATAATATATTCAACGAAGTGCATAGGGCACCTAAGTAAAGCAATATTCACTGTTTGTAGCTAGATGTCATTCAGTTCCTGTGAAGCATGATGAGATTATTAAATAGAATCAATTTATGTAAATGAAATTACCTATTTATAAGAATTTCATTCAATAAATAATTTATTTTATAAGATTTTCTGTATATGCAAAAATATTGTCACCCATCTTTATCACACGGGTGGAGCTTAAAACTTTTCTGTACTGTTACATGCCATTAGTTAGCTTGAAGCTTAAAATTCACTCAGTTGCTTTTATTGCAACGTTGCAACGCCATCTGCAAAATTAATGTTCCATTTTTTTCCTAGCGTTGTGGTAAAAGCTGAGTAGGTATCATTTGTTATCGTGAAGTAATTAGTGTGCAGAAAAGAAAAAGCCTTTTACTGATGGCACTGCACGTATGTTGTAGCGCGACCCAGTTCTTAAGAATTATTACCTAATTCCTTTGTTATTTACCTTCACTTTAAAAAAGCAATGAAAATTACTTAAATATCCCTTCTTTTAAAGATTTCGTATATAAGGTTTATGTTATGCCTTATGCAAGTGTAAATACCTTGTTGCCAGAATAATGAAAGGCAAATTGAACTCTATTTGGAATAAAAATTCCATTCGGACTGTTTCTAGTGGTCTTGTAATAACAGAAAAATGTTCAATTCGTAGAAGATAATTTTTTATTAATATACTTTTAGCACTGATCATGACAACCACATTAACTTTGCGAATTTTAGAGAAAAGTAAATTTAAAAGACAAAAAAATTAAAATAGAAAAAAAAAGATACAAATATAATATAATAATGATTCTGTTCCGAGTACCTCAAGCTTAAAATTATAACAAAAATGAGTTAGGCTTAATTCGTTAGCTGGCTAAAGCAAAAGATAACCAAGCACTTTGTTCCTAGGACAAGCATTACCTCTGCATTATGGCCTCGGATTCGCCGGATCAGAACCTCACGCAGTACTTCAGTTTATGCAACGACTTTATACATGCAGCGCGCCTGAGAGATGGGAATGTGCTCATTCATTGGTGAGTGCACTTAGCATTATGTAGCGTAATTGTTGTCGAACGTTGTGGGCTTTGTGGAATTCAGATTGTAATACATGATTTATAACTGTAGTCCGTTGGCTACGATCTTATATAATATATATATAACTTTCACATCATGTACATATTCGGGCGCGCCTTTAAACGTGCGTGCGCTCTTATGGCAGTAATAATACGTAGGTGCGACATTTGCAACTCAGAATTGGAATATGTAATATAAAAATCTACACATTCTTTGACCTATTTATCAGTTTATATTTATGCGAGTTTGTAACCTTTGTGAACGTGTATAAAAATAGGTAGATGGGTAGTCGAGTTATTCATGCCCCGTGTGCACACGTAATACCTACCTACCCACGTGACGTTACTCGGTGTGGTTATATTTTCCCGCTCAACGGTTTTATGCGTCCGTCGGCTCCTTTTGATTCCGCCCCCTCTCGGCACCATTTCTAGGTTTATATGTCTGTTTCGTTCGGAATATTTATTTGCAATTTCATTTAAAGCTTTCACTTTACCGTGATATACGAAGACATTAATTTTATTTGCATAATAAATATAGTGTAGAGATAAATAAGGACTTTGAATGTACAACATGGAAATGTATGTAAAAAGTAAACTACAGAAATTGAACGTCTACATCGCAGTTAAATTTAATTCGGCTGTAATCAAACTGTAATGCGCACCAGCCAATCGATTACTAATTAGCGAACACTAATTGCTTAATGCGGATTAAGCTATTTGATCAATCAAAGCCGAGTTACGTAAGTCGTTTACCTTGAACTCGTTAAGGGTTGAAGGTTAAGGTTCACACTAACATTAACTCAACATTTCTATAGCGTCTTATTTGTTTTAATCGTAATTATTTATGATAGACAGATAGTAGCTTCTCTTCCTGTCACTGTCATAGATGCGTAATGGATTCATGCATTACTACTCACTTGTCACTTACATCTTTATTCGCAAGGAAACCTGAATAACTTCCGGACAATCTTTCATTCCTTATTTCACTCCTTTCGAAGTTGACATGACAACTCCATATGTAACATAACGTAACATAAGTGGCATGACAACTCCATATCTAACATGACAATTCCATTTGTGAGATCGTCCATTCAGTGACTTTTAGGAAAGAACTCAACAGACAGACAGTTGCTTTCGAATTTATAATATAACTGTGGAATACAGCAGTGACAAAATTAAATATCACTTCCAATATTGGTGAAAAAAAGTACCTTTAAGAAATTCGCACTCCCAATACTCCGTAACACAGATTTGGCAGGCGTGGTAAATTATTGCCTATTGCCTATTCTTAGAATTTCCTACACTGAAACCATAAACAAGATTGATAATTATGTTATTACCCTAAAGCGTAATTAGCCACCCCGCGGACGAAGACTTAGACAACAGCTACTTTACAAATAATTCTAACAAAAATCGGAGATGCTAACAAAACTACGTCGACCCTCGCTTCGTTAATTATATTCGGTTCTACTAATTCAATGATAATATTATGATATTTTTATATAAATCAAAGCTCTACCGTGCATATCGTGACCGTATGTAGCGTGATTTTTCAATCTCAATCAACATAAAATCGTGTAAATCGTGTCACGATAATAGTTCATCGTACTAATGGACTACTTTCCACAATGCAATGCGCTCATAAAATTAACATGGAAATCGATTATGTCATACTCGTATGCTTCGGGGACATGAGCCGCGTTACAAATTCATTTTACATTGATTTCTTTCTCGCTATGTACCTACAATACTCGTTCTTTTAGTCATATCTGCTTACGTTTGTGATTTTTACTATGGCACTCTTAAGAGATTGAAATCCAAATATCTACTATGTTCAAATTAGATATTCCAATAATTGCAAAGATAAACTTTCCTTTTCTTCCTTTCCTAATTGAAGAGATTTTATATTAATGTCAATAAGAAGATAAGATAAGAAAATTACTTACATTATATATTAGTTACACTAGACTAAAATCACTTTTTAATAGTAACGAGCTTTGATTTTATCATAGTAACCTTATTATGACGAAGTTCTGATATTCGTATTCAGTTAGAAACTTACGAAATTCAAATTTCACAAGCCCTCGTGACTTTGAACGACTTTTGATGATATTGTATTGAGATATTCTATCTGTCACATTTCGGTGCTACAGTACTATTGAGATATTGTATCTGTGACAGCTGGTTTGTATAAAAAGAACTATAAGGAGATTATCTGCTATAAACCCTAAAAATTTTTTTTTTCACTCGGTTACAAATCATTGATTAATTATTCCTTATAACACACATTTCTGCTATGTATTAATACATTTTAGCGTTTGTGTAAAATGTGGCTGTCATAAATCCAACACAAAAATCCAGTAACAATAATTTGAACTTCAGAAAAAATAATGCGCTTGCAATTGACTTTGAAGTAGAGCTCTATTATTAGCATAACATAATAATATTTTTATTAACTTAAAATTGGTTTTGTTATGTAAATATATAGGCTAGCATTTGACTACAGCTTCGCCTGATGGAAAATCAACATTGCGGCCTAGGATGTAGCATGCTTGCCTAGAAGATGCCTATTCACTGTACATTTGAAAAGTCCTAAGTTATAATTCTCGGGAAATACAAACACAGGCAGGGCATTCTATTTTTAGTATCTTCTTGTAGTTTGGCTGGCATGTCGCGAAGCGTGACGGTAGCCGTGGCGTATATAATGTCTGTGACGCCGCTGACGTGGCGCGAGGCCCTGAAGGTCGTGCGCGCCGGGCGTGCCGTCGCCAACCCTAACCTCGGGTTCCAGAGGCAGTTGCAGGACTTCGAAACGTATAAACTCGTAGAGGTGAGCACTACTATACATTAATACCGTCTAAAATATATAAATCAATATTTATAGTCCTTATTGGCATTTTATACAGATTAATAGGGAACTGGTCATTGGTCATACGTGTATGTTTATTCCGTACAGTTAATAATATTGAAATTACAGTATTCTCCTTTTGAATGTAAATGACATGATATTGTAATATCAACCATGGGCTGGTTGCACAAGGAATATTAAATTTATAACCTCAGGCATGTTACAAGTATTTTCTTATCAGGAGAAGTCATCACCTACGCTAGACTATTCAACTATCACAATAGGATTTTATTTATTTTATACAGTCATATAAATACGAGCAGTCTTGTAAGACCCCGAGGCAGTTTCGAAAAGCCTCTGAAGACTCGGATAAAGCCTTCCTTTGACGTTAGACAAATGAACTTTTTTTTTACACTGGCGTATAAAAAGAATGATGCTTCCATAAAACTGTTTTTACAATCGCACGTAGGTACTAAGAATAAAGTACATACATATATTATTATTATTATTTTGTTTATCTTGATTAGCAAACGTCTCATTTGCATAAATTATTGAGTGCCTCCTATCTTATGCCTATAATGTTTATATCTTAAATATAGGAGAGAAGACGTCTAAAAGAGCGCTATCCGTCATTGGCTCTGGCGGGCAGCGACCTGGCGGAATGTCGCGTCATGCTCGACTCGTACCAAACCATGCTCAACCAGCGCACCATCTGCGAGGGAAAATGCGCCATGGGCAGGCAGTGCCCCACAGGTGATATTAATAATATTTCTAATGAAACGTATATAAAGACACGCTTAATTATTTCAGCCGTTGTTTTCATGGGTTGGTTAACGTAGCATTTGAAAATTTTAAATGTAGAGCTTCTTGTAGTATTCACCTAAATGTAATACGAAATCTATATAGTCAATGATTATCTACGATAGTAAAGGAATCGGTCAGCTATTTTTGAAATATCTATTGTTGTATTTAGTCAGTCCTTTCGTTTATGAATAACGACTATGCAGAATTCGGAAAAAAATGGCATAAAAATTATCTGAATCGCATAGGTATCATAATTTTGTGTGTTCTAGTGTTTTAAATTTAAATAATTTAGTAAAATAAACACAACTGCACTATTTCACTATAACTCTATACCATTTCACATTCGAGTCGTTTAATATTTACAACCGTCTGTTGCTGGCACTTTAATTAAGTGCATTTTTTTTTAATTCGCTTAATAAATTACGATCCACGAGGCAGCTGTTGACTCCACTACCAGTAAGAACATGAAGTAACAATTCATCAGTGTTAGTACATACAACAACTTCATTTACTATACCTTGCACCGGTGTGTTGTTGTTTTTTGCAATAGTAAAGTAATATAGGCTATAAAGCACTCACCCTCATGCGGCGCACGATCGTAAATATTTCTGGCTAGAATTTGCTTATGTCGAGTGACACAAAGAGCTATCTCCTGTCCCCAAATAACCTGGCATCTGGGAACTACTCGCATGATACACAGTTTTCTTGAGTTTGTTACCAGATACATGATGATTATTAAAGCGAAAGGCATTTACAACGACTCCAGTCCTGGAAAACTTCTTCCGCCTCTTCTACCTTCATCAAAATGTGCCTATCTCTACTTATTAATTTGATATTATAGTGCATAAATAAAATAAAACGTGTGTGCATAATAATAACAGGAATAAACAGACAATAAGTGTTTTGAAGATTATGTATTTAAAAATATTTCACGTCCTTTACTTTTGTCGCCACGCCGGTGCTTGGCCAGAGTTGAGTGACAGTAATTCCGTGCGCCCACAATTGCCATAATTGCCGTAACTTCAACGTGAAAGCACTTCACATTTTGAAGCTAGAATTTACTATTAAAAAAAAGAGGTTGAGTAAAACCCCTAATGAGCCCTCGTTCACGTTAACCTCTAGGCACTGGACCGAGAGAGGGTGCATATTAACCTATTTAACGTTCGAATGAATTTCGATTAAATCGATAAGTGATCTGGTTAAACTGTGACCGTGTTACGAACGGCTTAGTTTTAAAACAAGCATTCGTGAACATTTCAATCACAAAATTGAACTAGAATTCTATATATTTTTATCAGATTTCAACTTCTGAGCTTTTAGAAATAACAATTTACATTTTCATTTTACACAATCATACACCAAGGTATAAAATATTAAATATTGTTTTAAATAAAACGTTTATCGTCAATTGCATCACATTATGTGTCGTATTTTTGATCATAAATTCTACTTCTCACATTTGTGTCACTCACTCTGTTTACAGGTAATCGGCTTCATCTAGATCTTGGTCTAGGGTAAAACTCGCCCGACCGCAGTTTATAAAATAAACAAAAAAAATAATAAACAAAAGGCAAAAATAAACTTTGAATATTCGAATAACACGACGACCATAACTCTAAATGCGGTGTGGTTTTATTATCTACATAAGAACAAAAGGGAAGAACAATTTATTATTTAGGCAGTTGAGTCAACAGACAAGTGACTTAAAATTAATGGGAGGATAACAAAAGGCTTCTGAAAAATTTCGTACGCTTTTATCTACTTTAATTTTTTGTCCCGGATTTTGCGCGTTCTATATTTTATTACAGTTAATATGTTCTAAGCTAAACTAGTATAAATACAGGTGCATATACTCTCACACATTTTATTGAGTGTGATGTGAGTTTTTTTATTAGGTGTATGCAGAACAGGGTCGAAGAGACAACCGCGTCCTCGACGACCATCTGCTACGGTAAGCGAGGCCGGAGCCGGCAGTCCGGGGGGCCTTAAGAGGTCCCCCTCAACCTTATCTACTACATCCACTGTATCCAGCTATAGGCCTCGCTCTTCTCCTGCTGGCCTTTATAGTTATACCGGCAGTAAGTATTTACGACTATATAGGTAATCTGTGTAAATTAGTTTGGAGGTTAAATATGTAATAGTAATTACGTTAGTATAAAACAAGTTCTTATTGCCAACCAAACAAGAAATTGAATAGCTTTAAACCGGCGTTACATTGTGAATAAAGTTTATCTTAGTCTGGGAATGGACGTGCAATATGGACATTTACACCGCTAAGTAAAACATCGTTATTTTTCACTGTAAGGAAGGAACACGTTGTAAAAATTGAATGGGTTTGTCAATCAATTACCAGCTTGAAAGCAATTCCTTATGAATGTAATAGTAATATTTTGATTACTGATAAGTCGCGTTCCAGCGCCGTCGCGGCCGACGCGCTCAGCGTCGGGGCTGAGCGTGACGCGCATCACGGACCCCGTGGGCGGCTGCACGGCCGTGGTGGTGGGCGGCACGGAGTACTCGCGTCGCCGCGCCGCTTCCGCGCCGGTCACGCCCGCCCTCTCGCCCGCGACCTCGCCGCCGGGCTCGCCGCATCGGGCACCGCACAGGTTACCGAAGACCGAACAACACTATACATTATTACTTACAGTGTGTCAAATGTGGTATTCGTTGCCCGTGATTGATATCTCCGATGCCATTGGAAGTAACACGGTGTATCTGCACCTCCGTTACGTGTTGTTGTCATGTGCTCTTCTTATCATGCTATAATCTGTAGTTCGTACTATTCTCTATCACGATCACATGCATGCTAAAGAAACATTGTGTTACTTGTGGTTTTTATGATTTCATGTTTATTTTTTTTCAGACAGTACCAGCCTATAAATGGAGCATAATCTAAGATCAATTTTAAAGTCGTAAAATTAATATATAAGAGACTGAAATCCGACTTACGCAAATATTTCAGAAGCCTTTTTGTTACCTTCCTGTTTATTTAATCAAGTCGCCAATGTTATCACTTCTAATAAAAAATATTTTTTTATTTTATTTCATTCATACCACTTACTAACAATTGCATCATACGATTTTTTTTTATTTCAGCCGCTAAACAGCGGTGCAAAAATTGCAGCATTACGAAGTGAAATGTAAGATAAACAATTTCAAAATATTTGGCACCAAACTCAGTTGGCTTCTCACGTAAAGCTTTTGGTCACAATTGGTTTTCCTTAAATAAACCTAACCAATGAATAAGTGATGCGGTTTCATCCATTGGCTATTAAAATTGCAATCGCAAAAATATACAAGCTCCTATTGACATCACAGCACGGTTGGTGTGAACTGTAGGTATTTTTAAAATGAAGTTCCACGGGCTGTCATACATTTTTTACACTACTTTCGTTTTACATCACGTTTCATATTATGTAATTTAAAATTAGCAAAGTTTTAGGTACCTATGATTTTTTAAGTTGGCGATAACTTTGTACATTAATAACATTTACATTAAGCAAAAAGTTCTATAACAAATATGATTTCATCAACCACTTAGTTAAAAATAAAGTATTGTTTTTAATCGAATTTTAAAATTTGTGTACATACTACACAAAATTAACGTAGGAAGAACGTTGATCAACCAATTATTATGGGACATTCTGTATAATACTTAAATGTCAAAATAATAGTGTTTAGTGTTATTTTTTTGTTTTTGAATTTACTCTTCTCGTGTAAAGCGTTGCCAGCCTTGTGGCAAAATTATCTCCTTCAATCTGTCGAAGCGGTCACAGAAACGAGCCCTCAAAGAGCTCATAGACCTCGTTGACCCCGAGCACGCTAATGAGAATCGATCCTATGCATTATGACAGCCGGATATTTCTCGAGGCCCTACAAGTGTCTAAAATACATTACAAAATATTAGTGGGCAACTTCTCATCACCTGGGACTGAGATAATTGAAATGCCTAAATAAAAAAATTACTACTTGCGTTATTCATACAAATGCGAATAATTTAGGGTAAATGACCTTATATGACCAATCAAATCGTAAAACTTAATGTATGATACTCAGTATCGGAACTAAGTACTTACTTTAAATGTCTCTCCTCGGACCCTTTGTTGTGTAGAAATACATATTTATGCGACGCATTCTTAATGATTCAAGTACTTTTTGACTTCACTGCTGTGCCGAGTAAAAAACAATGTGCCATTTTTACAAATAAAACCTTAATCTTTAAAAATACAGTGAAAGTACAGTACTAGTTCTAAATATGTTACGTACCTTCTCTTTTTCAAAACTTACTCGCGTTCATAAATCTGGCATAATGACACAAAGAAACCATTTTAAATCACATAATTTTAATTCAAATTAATGTAAATAAATATAAGATGTCGAAATTATCTGACATAAAGGTTATATGCTAGAATTGAACTCAAAAATATTCAGGATTATGAAATTAGTAATGTTGACTATAAACAGATCTGTATGTAAAAAAAGACCCTTGTCACTTTTTTTAAAAATCATATTTCGGTTTTTCATTTCTTTTCTAAAAAATATTACTTCTCGTTCAATATTTTATTAATTGCATGGATTTTTTTCCTGTACAATAGAGGAGGCTGTTCATGGACGATACACACCCTGGAATGGGACCCCGAGTCCATGTGATTATGTCACATCATCAGCTGCTTTGCCATCACGCACTCTGACCGATAATGAAGGTTACATAATTATTTGTTTTTTTTTCGTGTCGTTTTTAGTGGTAAACACATGGTGAAATTTTTATTATCATAAAACACCTTAACGTTACGTCTATGCTTTTCTAAAATATGTAAAAATATTGATATTTTATAATTTAAAACAAAAGGATTTTTTTGGTTATTTGGACTTCTATTGAGATGTTGTAGATACTTTTTCAATGGGAACGATTTTTTTAAATTCAAATACTGTAATATGATAGCGAAAGGGTTTCCATTAATTCGATTGATATAATTAAATAAATAAAATTTAGTAAATATTAATCATAATACATATACATATTTATGATACAAAAAGTCTCACCTGTAAATTTCGTGCCCTTTACTGCTTATGTTTATTTTTATGCTTGTTTTCAATTCACTTCTTTGAAACGGACAAAATAGTCGTCTACACAATTTTTGCAGTATTAAAAAGATTGCATTTCTTTACAGACCACAATAGCGTCCTCGAGATTAATATCTTTTGAATTCTTGTACTATTCTTAGTCATAAACTAAATAACAATTCAATTGTACTGTTGAAATTAATGGCGCTTTTGTTGGTGAAATGTAGAGCAGATTACAAATAAACAGTCCGCTGAGCACTTCTTGCAACGGTATTATCATAGCACGGCAGAGTTTAGTAGCAAATGGTTTTTTCTTTTACATAAAAATGAACTGTGAGAATGTAAGTTATCGACTTAAAACTGCTACATTTGTTGCTTACTGTTGTAGCCCTATTAAATTTTCTAAATTTAAGGCACACTTTCTTTTTATTTCATAGTGATCACTGTAAGTTATGGGGTGCATCTTCCAATATTGTCCAGACGCTTGTGGACCTTTTATGGGTATTATCATTTACGCTTTAACCGTCCATGTCTAAAGCGCCTACTGCGCCTACGCCCATTGTATCTAGGACGACTCTACCGTCGCACTTTTAAAATTTCAAGCATAGATTTTTAAATAGTTTAACGAAAGTATACAGTTAGCCGGTGTCTACTTTTTCAGATGCTTTATAAAGTAATATACATCTGTGGACACGACCTTTGGCGACTAAAATGCCTTAAACGGGTGTGGCAAGGTAGCCTACACCTTTTGCTTGTGCATTACTATAGACGTATTGATGTATGTCTTATGTCATTTAATAAAAGAGTCATATGAAGTTGGGTTAATAATAAATTATATTGCTTCATTATTCTTTTATCTAAATATATATAACTCAAAGGTGACCGACTGATATAGTGATCTATCAACGCACAGGCCAAACCACTGTACGGATCGGGCTGAAATTTGGTATGCAGGTAGATGTTATGACGTAGGAATCCGCTAAGAAAGAATTTTGATCAAT
>DWUN01003753.1:0-11620 GCA_018249975.1 Passova gellias
TCAAACAACCAAACAATCAAACAAACTCTTCAGCTTTATGTTATTAGTATAGATATTGTTTCAAAAGCATTCATTTGCAATTAACGTTCCGATTTTGAGGCGATTGATACTGGTGATTTCATTTATACAATCGTTTTAGGCGAGAGGTTTACCCGGGCAGACCTATCAGAATGGTAATTTTTCATTAGCGAAATCTCTTAAAGCTTATTTTTGCATACACTTAACAATATTAAGGCAATCTCTACATATGTTCCTTTATATATAGATAATAGTATCATCTTACCTCTCCATACCATATCGACCAGTATTACGCGTAACTGATTGGTTTAATTATGTTTATTGAAATCACGAACGAATCCCATCGGCTTGGAATGCTACGATTTTGACCAAATAAATTAAATTGTGTTATGTTTTCACATTTATCTTATTCATTGAAACATCCTTTAACAAACAGTAGGAGAAAACGTCATTGGATTTTTATTATATGACCTATTTATTATAAACAGATATAACGAATGTAATTTTTAGAGAAAAAAAACATTTTAATGTAGATTTTAATTGGCGAAGATTTCATCTGTTTCAAAGATGTAGAAAGACAGTAATGTAGTGTAGTGAAAGGGCTCTCAGCCATCGGCAATTTTAATAAGCCCTAAAGGGACATTAACCCTAAGGGTAGAAGGGAATTATAGTAACGTATGGAGAATGTAAGCATTACTCGAGTCCCCAAAAGTTTCTGCATTCTCTTATTCAGTTTTTTTCCGATGATTTATAGAAACGTGACGTAACAGTATATTGTCTGTGGCAAATTTTGCAGTTTCGTTGATAATATGTGCCTAATTCTATTATATCTGCTTGACGCAATAAAGGACAACTTGCAGAGAATGCTAAAATTATTTTTTCTTTTATTCATGCAGTAAAGATTTAAAGCCATAAACAATTTGGGTTCCTTGAATATCATCTTGAAAACTGTACAAAACACAGTTACTATGCACACCACACATATCATTCGCAGATCAAAGAAGGACTCTATCAACGGGAACATTAGTAATGGCAATGGCAATGGAAACGGTAGCAATAGTAATGGCAATAGTGGAAAAGAGGCGTGGCCCAGTCTCGGCTCCTCCCCGCCGTCGGATAGTCCCGCCAGAAAACAGAATAGTCCCAAACCACATCAAAATACGGGTGATTATAATATACTACTATATATATTTCTAAAGGTATATAATTTTATTACATATACAGTTATATATTTTTAATTCAATGTTTGGAATTTTACGTTATAATTGTCATTCACAATAAATAATGCTTTTTTTTTTTATTATTTCGCAGTTAAATCATACGAAAACGGCACGTCAGAATCTTCCAGTCCCACGCAGTTACAAACACAACAGTCAGATAAGAGAAATAGCAAAGAGAATCACACGGACAGCAAATCGAACAGAAACAACAAAGATAGCAATTCACATAGCCAAAATAGCAAGAGAAGCAAAGAGAGCAAAAAACATAAGAACAGCAATAGCACCACAAGCACAGAGACGAGCGAATCGGAAACGACAGTAGACACAAAACCAATATACAGCAGTACACACGGCACGCACACGGCCAGCTCCGTGTTCGAGAGCGACACGCAACAGAGCTATCTATCCAACGAATTGGACGAACTCGAGTCGGACAGACACAGCTTGCTGGAAAACCACGACCTACTAGATAACAGCGATCACAGCTTGCTCGACGACGACAACACACACAACCTGCTCAACGACGCCAACAACGAGGTGCTCATGATGCAGAGGCATAGGGAGATGCTGGCCGGCCTGGTGGACAACAATCACTTATTACCGCACAACCTGAAGAGTCCTCTGGTCAACGGGTACGGCCTGTTGGACAGGGAAGCGTCTTTGTATTTAGGTAGCGATAGGCAGATTAGTCAAATTAGCCAAGGTCTCATGGAGAAGGAGATGCTGCTGAGGGAGCGCAACCGTAGTTCAATGTTAATGAGACAAAACGAAATGCTGAGACAACATATGGTGGAGCCGAAACATTATATGCCCGCATCCAGTATAGGGCTCGATACCGCTAGTGAATTATTAGGTAACAACGGCTTTCTCATTTATATTCATATATTTGTGACGCACACGAACGTTTCTAGAAGGTCGTTCCTACAACCAGAAACGTGATATCACGCTTAACGGTAAAAATGAGCGCTTTTTGTGCAATACTAAATGTCACCGAAAAGTATTTGTTTTCGGCTATGATTTAATAATTCACAAATTGCCCTGTCGTTGGTCAATAGAGGTTACAATTGTTAATTTATAACATTTCAGGTGCTAATTTTCATCCAAATCCCAATATGCTTCCACCGTTCGGTATGCGCGTAGACAATTCCATGTCAAATACAATGTCTACGAGCTCGTTGGTTAACTCGTTGTCCGCCAGCTCGCTGGGCACGAACTCATTAGGCGCTAATCCGTTGGTCACAAACTCACTGGCTTCCAACTCTCTGGGCGGGAACACGATGGCGACGAACTCATTGGGCGGGAACACGATGGCAACCAACTCATTATCGGCCAACACGATGTCTGTGAACTCTATGGGCGTCAACTCTATGAACTCTATGAACTCTATCAACTCTATCAACTCTATGAACTCTATCAACTCTATGGGCGGAGGATACATGATGCACAATCAGCAACTTCTACAACAGAGTCAACAACAAATGGCGCAGAGCGGTCTCGTCAACGGATTTGATGCATCACAATCTAACGTGAGTTTTTACAAATTTTTAATCTCTCCCAATTACAAATCTATACAGTTATTTCTTTATTCGTTCGGCAAATAACACTTTCCGCTTACTCATACTCCACTGACATGCTGCAATGGCAAGGCACGAGACTTCTTTAAGATTTCGCAAAACATTTCTATGCAACATCGCAACCCGTACCAGCCAAATTTCCGTATCAAAAGAAAGGAAAACAATGACACTCTGTATGAGCAAAAGCTTTCACTAAACCTTGTAATAAAAATGTCCTTCAAATTGCTCCAATGAAACTGATACATTTTATTACAGAACGAAGGTCGGTATCTTGCAGAGAATATGGACAAATTCTTTACTGATTTCCACAAGGCACAACAGATGCGGTTACTGGTTCGCGACGACAGGCACTACGACCAACAGCAGCAACAGCAACAACAACAGCAGCAGCAACAGCAACAACAACAACAGCAGCAACAAAAACACCATCAACAGCAGCAACAGCAACACTACCCACACAATATACTCAGTGCAGAACGCCTTGAAATGGAACACAAGCAGAGGTAGGTTTTTGAATTCATCGAATGGAACCAAATCTACATAAACTTCTTCTACAAACTTCAATCTGCATAAAGACCCTTGTGGCACGCTTTCCGAACATAACTTAACGAAGTTAAATTTTCAGAATGAACAACATGCGGGCCAGTGATAACAACGGCGGTCGAGCGGCGGGCGACGGGGACGACGACCTCGACTTCGATCCCTTCAAGGAGACGCAGAAAGCGCTGGCCGAGATGATGGAGACTGAGATGATGCTCAACAGTATCTCTAGCGGGTTAGTTGCTTTATAAGATTACATGTGTCCCGCTGTGATACCCGCGTAGACTTCGGACCAGTAGGAATATCTGGATAAAATATATCTTATGTTCATCCTAAGGTGTCGAAGTATTCGTATACTATATTTCATTACAATCGGACAAGCGGTCCGGCCGTGAAAGCGTAACAGACAGACGGACACAAAGATTTACTTTGCATGTATTGTACATATAAACCTTCCTCTTGAAGTTACACGTATTTATAATATGTACGTTTGTAAATAATTAATTTTTAATCGAAAGTTTTACATTTTGGCGTGGATGATGGTAGTTACGTATGTTTGTGTGTGGCAGCGACAATCTGGAGCGGGTGCGGCGCGCGCGCCTGGCGCCGCCCGGCTTCGGGCACGTGAGCGCGTTCGGGGGCGCGCGGCCCGCGCCCGGCCCGCCCGGCGGGCCGCACCACGCAGGTACTGTCGTCGCGCGATCTCACCGACACAACGTCAATACGTTGACAACTCCACTTATCCTCTTTACGTTTCTAATCTATTTCTCAATTCTAGAATATTAGTTTAATATTTTGAAAAATGTAATCCACATATTTAATTGGTTGTTATCATTACCTCGACTTGTCAACGTATTCACCCCGTGTAATCCTGTAACACATTTTTATTTATAGACCCAGACACACCAACAGCAATGTACAAAAATATTAAATTAATACCTTAAAACTAAATTATTGCCCGGTATGGATGCCAAGTGTCTACCATTTCTTCTAACCTACAATTAGATATGGTGGTACTTCTCCACTCCCCGATATATTAATTAAAAGTTACCATCCCTTACAGACTAGCTAAATGTTGTTTTATTTATTCCAGTTCAGTGGCATAGTTATAGTTTTTAATCACTTTAAATAAAAGTCCATACTTTGAATAGTTCATTTGAAATGTTGAACATTTTCTACAATTTCTAAGAATGCTGTACTCGATATTAGTGTAATATATTTGAAACTGTTATAATACTATGACAATATATCGGTATGAGTGAAATAATTTCTTGATCATTTTTGTATAACGTCATATTCGTTCGGCAGGGTACAACAACACAAACAGTGCAATGTTCTCGGACTGGACCCAGATGGACCCGGCGATCATGTCCACGTCCGTGAACTTCGGCAAGGGCACGTCGCCGGCGGCCGCGCTGTCGCAGCAGCAGCAGGAGCTGTTCGCGCGCTTCAACCAGCTCAGCGTGCACAACGGAGCGGCGCCAGGCTGGGCGGCGCCCAAGCTGGACTGGGGCGGCGCCTACGGCAACGTACCGCTGCCGCCCGGCTTCGCGCCCGCCAAGCCGGCGCAGCGCCCCGCCGAGTGCATCGACGCCAAGTAGACGTGCAATAGGCCCGCCGCCCGCGACGGATATTATATTTTCTAACGACCGTATTATTCTGTTTCCGTTGGTGATGTGATCGATAAATCTTTGTATTAAGAGAGCATATTTTATCGAGAGAAATATGATAACAAAGGAATTTGTAAAATAAATTAACCTACTTGTTTTATTTATAATTGAATTATTATTTTCTATGTTCTGTATTCTTTTTCGACGTGTTTCGGCTCGCTTTCCCCGACTGGTTTTATCATATTTCTTAGTGATTCTATTACGTCTATTCTTTCTCGACTGAAGATATATGTATATTCGTTATTATATATTATATGAATGCTAGAATCGTATCCCTGTTACATCAAATTATTTTTACTATATTAAAACGAGATGCCAATAACCAGTTACATTGTACATTATTGAGCCATTATCCTTGAGGCGTTAGCCAGCAGTGTTCGAATGAAATATTCTTTTTGCAAACAAATTATTGTTAGTCCTGGAAATAACGTATTTAATATAATACGTTGCTCAATTATATTAACAATGTCAAGAGCGCTACATCAATACGTGAAACAAAGACCGTACACTTGATATATTTGTTTTATTGTGTTGTTTACGAGAACACGTACTCGATATCATATTATCGAATTGCATCTATTAGTAATCTTCTAAAAACAACGCGCTGTAGTGCGCAACAATACATACGATTTTTCATAGCTAAAGGGCTTTTCACATTAGAACTTTCCATCGATGTAGACGCGTGGGTCCGGCCCGTCCCATGGCACAGCTTGGCCGTTGTGCCAAATGTACTGACCCCCTTCCTGCGAGTCGAGGGCCAATCTCAGTGGTACCTCTGCAGCTTGATCCGGAGTCACCGAACCGGCACCGGCCGTCATGTCTGATATCACGTAACCGGGATGCACGCAGTTTACTCTAATACCTGTGAAATAAAGTTCAAAAGTAGATAACGAAGTAAGTGAATCCGTTTAGACCAAAATGTACAGTAATGTTTGAAAGTTTTCCAAAAATCCCTATTATTTTTACTTTAATGTTTTGCGCGTGATGTATTATTGGGACTGATATGCCGTTATAATAAATTAGCTTTGCGCGCGGCTTCGCCCGACTGGAAATCAGTATGTCACAAAGTTTTCTTTGTCAAAGTTGAGACATTTTCGTAAAACAATTAAATTCCTGGAAAGACTGAAATATGGGAGAAAACAGTAGCTTATGTTCACCCCAAGACCCTCAAGTATCTCTATATGAAATTTCATCACAATCGATGCCGCGGTTTAGCCGTGATCACGTCACAGACAGACAGAGTTACTTTTGCATTTATAATATCAGTATGGAAGTATGGATTGATTGTGTTCGCGCAGAAATTGGATTACCAAAAGCTAATAAATGCTTTTTTTTCACTAAAACCGTGGATCTAAAATTTCAGGCGTCCAACTACCAAATCGCCGAACTTCGTACATTTTTTTGTCCTACTTTACCCCATTAGGCGTGGAATTTCCAAAATTCCTTCCATATTGCACTTATGCTATATAAAGAATTGACTGAAAATTTTCAGGATTCTAGGTGCACCGATGTCGGCTGTCCGTTAATCTCTAGTCAAGCTAGTCAATTATATTTTATATACCTAGATCAAAATGTATTTAAAAAATAACTGCCTTATGACAACGTGAAGTGGAAATTAAAATTTCAAAATTCTTAGGGCCCCCATGAGCTAAATCTATTGCGATAATTTTAGCGGCAAATTAAATTTGGAGTATAGTGGCGGACGTTGTTAACTAAAATTAAGTCGGACTTGGCGACGATTACATACATGCAATACGCTAGAGATCCGTATCCAGTTATATTAATATCAAAATAAATTTAACATCTACCAACAAGTAAAATCACACGTACCTCTGTCAGATAATTGACGACTTAACATAAAAGTGTAAGCATTCACTCCGACTTTGGAAACGACGTACGGAGAATCTCCCCATCCATTTTCAAGATCTTCATTCAATCTTACAGCTTCTACATATCCACTCATCATTTTAATCAGATCCTCAAACTTTAAATCTGGTGAACTTATTCTCTTCCTTAGGACTTGAGAAGGTATTCGCGACAAATGACCAGATGAACTTGAAATGTTAATAATCTTCCCATTATCCTTAAGCAATGGTAACATTGAATCTGTGAAGGTTACCAAACTAATAAAGTTTACAAATATTGTTTGCTCAGCTTGGCATAACTTACTTTCCTTGGCATCTTTAAGAAAAAGTATACCAGCGTTGTTTATCAACAAATCAATCTTCCCATGGCGTTCTTTAAGAAATGATGTAAATTTTATGATACTACCATTATCGGTCACATCAACCTGATGATATCCTGGGTTATAACCGAGTTCTTTTAACTTCTCACATGCGTTTCTCCCTCTTTCTTCATTTCGAGATGTAAGATAGACAATGCCTTTAAACCTCTCGCAGAGACCTTTCACAATTGCGAACCCAAGTCCCTTATTCGCGCCAGTGACGACAGCTACTTGATGAGTTGACATAATTTATAACAAAAATGTACTAACTTTCGTCTTCATAAATATCTACATTTATTGCGCGTATCGAATTTTTCCTAAAGTGTCCGTGATAAGACTACAAATATTCCCTTATCATTTGATATGGTGATTTCGTCGTAAATAGTAAGTATAATAAAATGTTCTTAAACAGCTACCTGTTTACTTACATCTTTATATTCATGTATTTCGCATTCTATATTACGCACAACATTTACCTATAACTAGGCACTACCTATAACTAGGCACAAGTGCATACGCTCACTCTTCTGTTAATAAATTCTCATAATTTAAGTGTTGCGTACCATAGACAAACTGAGCGTCAGGGGAGGCGTGGACGTGTCAGTTTTGTAACGATAAGTTCGAGAAACGTTCTAATCAAGTAGTGCCCCTAACGTACTGTGTATCAAACGATATCAACATAACAGGTTTAAGAACGACGTATGCCATATTCCATAACTTCTTTCAACGCCATCTATCCTTAACATTAAGGTACTAAACTGACGTTTTTTCTTGTTTTCATTCATTCAGTCATTCATTACTAATCAGCTGTGTGGTGAATGCTGTGATAAGTGATCTAGTATTTCCTTGTATTTACCAAACTAACCAAACTTCAATGAATCTTCTAGAAAACAATAACATTATGTCTCTGTGGCCGAGTAGACCTTTGTTCGGGGATGAATTAGTGTTGCGGTCGATCGATTGGATGGAAAATTTTCCTTGGAGGAACGAGAGTACAGTGAAAGCTGAAAAAGATAGATATGAAATACGTGTAAACGCCAAGGACTTTGCACCAGAGGAAATATCGGTGAAGACTGCGGATGGATATATTATAATTGAAGGAAAGCACGATGAGAAGAAGGATGAGCATGGATTCATTTCTCGTCAGTTTGTGCGACGTTATGCCTTGCCTGAAGGTACTCGACCCGATGGAGTACAATCGAGACTATCCCCGGACGGTGTTTTGATTATTACGGCACCTCGACAGCAAGTAACCAAGCGTGACACAGTCATTCCTGTTTCACATCAAGAATCAAAGTCTGTTAAAGCTAAATTGTAATGGATATGATGTGTAAAAAACAGTTTTGTTAAATTTGGTAATACGCGTTAATTTCAATGGGTTTTATTCTATTGTTGGTATTTCTAATAAAATATATACGACGGGGAATTTTAAAGGAGTTGAGAATAATTTAACTCGCGTTTCAAATATCAATGTTATTATTGTGTGTGTCATTATTATGTCAACTTTCGTTCATAGATAATAGATGCTACGATCATGTTAGTTCTAACATTCTTTGTTTATATTTCCAAGGTAGCATTTTCTAAAGAAACACTTCTATACAAATATATATTTTTTACCGGCATGCTAACTGATTAATTAGTAGCAGTAAATCATTCGGGCTTAACATTTTAATCCGCCAAGAAAAGATTACAGAAACTCTTGAATCTCATAAAATCTTTGGCAAGGCAGTTCGGAACTCAGTAAAACATACTGAACATTCAATAACCATGTTGAACAGCGTTTATTTTACGCTTTAACCTACATTAAGCTTCCAAAACTGTAAACTAATACATTGTGAGTCGTAAATTTCTAACTGGGAGTTTATTTGTATTTTTAAATGACGAATTAAATTTTTTTTTTAACTTGATTTTTAAGTTCAAAGAACTATAAGGGAAGATTAAAAACAATTAAGTAGGAATTAAAATATTGACACAAAGTAATAATTTGATAAATATAAATAGGATTTGCTTACTTAAATATTATATTAACTCGATTATGCATTTATATAATATAATAAATATTGTTAAAACATTTAGAAACTTATAGGGGATAAGGATCAGAACAGGTAAAGACAAAAACATCTTTTTTTAAGATAGGCTCAACTGATTCGGAATAAATATATTAAAAAACAACAATTGTTTTCATTTCATCTTATCGTTAGTACTACGCTCTCTAACATAATTTTCTCTAGTAATTTATTACACTTTAAAATTACTTCAAAAATTTTTCAATTAACTCCAAAGTTTCGATTTCAAACCGATTTCGTTTGTACCCTTAGACTTATGCTCTTGCTAGAGTTAGTTCCACTAGAAAACCTAGGTTGGTTATAAATTATGTTTTAATTATTTTACAAAAATATCAAATGATCGTATGATATATCTATCAAACAATTATTATTATCGTGCAGTGGAATACTTATAGATATTGGCGCGAAGTTGCACGCCTTTCAACTATATAGCATAATATACTTATCTGTATTAACTGTCTGAAATAAAAATAATTAATAACGCTCAAGTAACTGTCGCATAGAGCTTATGAAGAGGGTGTAAGCGTACACATCATTATATTGACTTGAGTTAATAGGTACTTACCTAGCAAATTAATCGATAATTTCAACATAGCAACAAAAATACTACTTCATTATCAAATTTCGAATAGCGATAATAGAGTGGTGATAATATTAACATTAGGAACGCGAGTGGAAAATATTTTCTTAAAATTACAATTTATTCTACAATGAAAAGGCCTAATGCGAACTGATTGATCACGGAATAACGTCCGTTCATTGATTAGTAAGTATGCAGGTGTCAGCTGTCCACTGATAACAATCATGTTGATATCTGGCTATCTTTGTAACGTATTGGAGTACATTATACGAATATGTGATCGCCACCACTACCGCGGCCGTGCAGATTTATCTAACCTTGACCGTCAGTTTGGCGTGAGCCGTGGGCTGTATTTGCCGCACCGCTCCTGCTAACCGGTGAGGATATTTCAAATTGTTTGTCCGAAAAATAGTTTTTCGTTCTTTACTTTAAATGGTTAGAAACATTCCACGATACTTTTCTTTATATTTCAGAAAAAAAAACGCTATTTTTAGGATAATTGGCTAATATTTGTGGTTTAAAATTAAAAATTAAATCAATGCATTCTGGATTCAAATGATTATTCAACGATGAAAAGGAGGTTTGCAAATAAAAGTAACTTCAATATTTATAGACAATCCTAATAATTTGTATGAATTATTTAATTAATTAAAATACGAAAAATATAACCACCCAGCCACCTACTTAATTTAACGCATACTAGGTTTATCTTTTAATCAGTTAAAACTTAAGAACGCTTAATATTTTAAGCATTTTCTGATTTTAAACGTAGACCTACTTAAAGTAGATACGAATGAAATGTCCATTTTATAAATGCCGCAAATTAGCAATAAACGAAATATGTAGCACTGATTAAGCGTCATTGTAAAGTACGTTGTTCAAAGATATATGATCTCTCGTCAAAGGTAAACATTACCTATTATGGACTTATATGATTTAACCAACTTTCGTGTTATCAGTAGTTTAAGCAACAGACCAGAAACTAACGCACACATACCATAAAATCATCTTCCGTAAAAATATTCACGGAACGCAGCAGTTCTTTGTACCGTTATGTTGCCAAAGAATGTTTTGAGTTTACTTATATCTGAATAGTGGTATTATAAGTATAACATAACATAACATAACAAAATATATTTAAACATTGAACAATTAAACCGTTACAGAACAGTAAACATTTTTGGTTATGTTTATAATTATGTGTATTTTTTCTTGCTTTACGAAGAAGCTCAAGTTATGCAGATACTTATTTTTGATATTTCTCTACGTCACAGAATTAGCATTAATGAAATCGGTAGATGAACAGGGGTCGCCGATATAGTATTCAAATTAGTTTGTTGAAGCGGCAGTGAGTAGGCAGGTAGTATGCCCCTTTAGCTCGGAATGAGAACATAATGACGGTATCACCTAAAAATCGACTAAAACGAGGCTTGCTTGCCGACGGGCGACTTGATTGACTGGTCCAACCATCTACCTACATAGTAGTACGTACATTAATTATAAAAATATTTTTGTTTAAAGTAAAGTAATACCAATACGAGAAGAACCGTCCGTACGGGAAAATAAATGTATAAATTGTTTTAAGCTTACACGATTTGTATTCATATTTTTATACTATAAACGGGACTTAATCGCGCACTATTTTCTACTCGTCTACTCGTGACCACGGCCGTTGCATTGCGGCCGAAACGTCGAGAGTCGAGGTAAATACTTCGGTTAAAATAGTGC
>DWUN01003754.1:0-11619 GCA_018249975.1 Passova gellias
CCTATGTTCAGTTTCTTTACCATTCATAACTTTTTTTTATAATAAACATATTTTTGTTGTTCCTGAAAAGTTTTAATTAACGGACTTGAGCCCTTTTCGAAATGACAGGTTCAATTCTCTTCAAACGAAGCCCGCGAATAAACAGATTTTTCTTTCCTTCTTACTTTGATGACTTGCAAACGTTAGGTTCAATCAAACCGAAGTTTTAGTTACATTTTAACTGAAACCAAAACTATTTGAGAAAACAGAATTTTTATCGTAATTGACGAAAATTGAGACTGGTCGGACAGTAGACTTAAGCGTAGTCCTTCAACGAGTGCATTACTCGTGTATGCAGACTTTCTATTAAATCCTTGGATCCACGTCTCCAGGAGCGGTGCACAGCGGAACGCACCTGATCTGATGATAATTTGTAACTGTCTAACTGTTCGCACAGGGCTCACGATCCGAGTGACGACCGACCTTGAGCCGACGAGCGCTTTATGTAACAAGTCAGCAACTCCAAATACATTTTGACTGAAGCTATTACGTCACTACGCTATAGACATTTGCAGGTGGAAAGTACAAACAGCTACGGTTGCACGATGCGCAACAGTTTTTACCCTTTTTATTGGTCTACTGCTGGACCGGGACTCCTCTCATAGTGAGAGGGAGTTAGGCCATAGTCTACCACGCCGGCCAAGTGCGTGCATACTTCACACAACTCAGAAAAAATTACAAACTTTATAACATCCCTAAAATGTGCGGGTTTCCTCGCGATGTTTTCCTTCACCGTTACAGCGAATTATATTTAAATTTTAGTTATAATACGAACGTAACAAGTCAGAAGTGCGTGCCAGGATTTGAACCCTGACACGCCCCCCACCCTTCCCTATAGGTGTGTTTGGAGTTGTCCTCAGTTATTATTCGTTATAATTGAAACAAATGAGATTCATGCCACACTTTCGCATAACCCCTTCCTGAGGTGGCCGCCTAAAAGCTTTGGGAGCGTATAGTACTGACGTTTCCTTATTTCACTACATATAGCTTAATACTAAGTTTAACTACGACTTTGTCTACTCATCTGTCGTTCCAGCTCGAGTGTTGGATGAATGACTGCTATTGGCGAATTTTTATGAGCGTTTAATTTTCATAACCTTAAATTAGTACGCCGTAAAAGGCAAAATATGGCTTGAACTAAAAATCGTGTAACATCATTAATGTACTCATATTTGTGCAAATAGACGTCAATGTCTTTAAATTGTCAAAATTCAATAATTCTAATAATCGAAGTAGACAGACGTATTGTTGATAATTTTATTTATGTTGTAGGTACGTTGCTTTAGATTATTCTTAGTGGCGGTTGGCTTCATACGAATGGCCTCCAATATACATTTCGATGATCACATTTGTCCGTTCTGTCTGAGCGTAATAACAACATCTATGTAAGTATCATATTGTATGTATATGTGTATGTTTATCAGCTGTTACCTTAACAGGGGCATTCAATTGTATTGTCTGTGTCTATTAATATTATAACATGTTAATATTATAGCATGTAGCTTGCAATTTGCAAGGGCCCATGTTAAAATTATAATAAGCAATGTGCAGGGCATCGCGCAGCCAAATTATTTCCCGAGATCAGAGATAGCGGCCCCGCTATGACGCAATGATTTTATTACTGCATCATCTAATTACACTACAAATGTAGATCTGTTATCTACGACACATATGTCGTGATTGTAGGGTAGATAACCTCCACCTCGCGAGACCCGTGGCTAGCTGCTATTTATATACACGTAAGCGTCAGATTAAGTTGGTTTCGACACTACAACGTTAGATGCATGATAGATTTTGAAAAATGTAGAGCCTTTTATTAGTAGACTATTATGTTTGTATATTTTAAAGAGATGTTTATGTTAACTGCTCTTTTTTTAATGAAGCAGCGCATATAACATTGGTTTTTCATAAAAATGGAATTGTAATTGGAAAGATTGGAATTTATTATATCCATACTATGTATTATATAATCATTGGTACTTTTATTTCGTCTAGTCACAGAACAATTGAATGTGCTCATCACATAAACGTTTGTTCTGGGTGGGAATTGAACCCACGACCTCCAGTTAGCAGTTTGTCTCTTATGATCAAGGAGTACTAAGTTATTTTTATCAGACCGACTCTCAAGAATAGATGGATGCCAATTAACTTCATCCTGACATAGGTGAAGTGATTTCATTCACCTGTTGGTATCGAACACTTCATGCTCCTCATCAGCCAGTACCTGTCCTACTTAATCTAGATCAAGTTTTGGTCTAATACTTGGTCCTGTTAATGTTAATTATTTCGTGATGTTCTTTAGAGAGGTTATATATATGTATAAGAATATTTTCTGAGGTGTGTGAAGCTAAGCCGCACTCGGCCAGCTTGGTATACTATAGCCCGAATCTCTCTCATTATAGGACCCAGTTCAACGGTAGACAAGTAAAAGAGTCGAAAAAAAATCGTGATGAAATACTATTTGATTAAAATGGTCAGTTTTCGATTAGAAAGTCAACTAGGGTGTCGAGATCGCGTGCCGGGCCTGACTGCACCGCGTCCACGCCCCAGTTATTAGTCAGATGGACAGCCCCTTATTTTTATTCATTTTCGCTTTCAGTTTTGACTCATCATTTATTTAGTACAATTCATATCATATTCAGACAGACAGTCAAGAGTCGCCGAAACCGGCGTGTACGCATGAATGGAGACGAAGCACGTCAGGTTTGTAACGACTGACATATTTGACACTCGGTGCGCCCTGCCTACCCCGTTAGGAACCTGGCGTGATGGTATAATAATAATAATTCATATCTATACTTGACTTACCGAGGAGTGTTATTTATAAAATAAACCCTTTTTTCTGCCTGCTCCCGTAAGGAATATATGAAAGAAAATGTCCATAGTCATATTGGTTAAAGTAATATCGATTGATTTATCTAAGTAACACTGTATACGCTGTTGCTCTTTTGATTCCAAATTCAAATTTAAATGTAGCATTTCCGTGCTTCAGAAAGCATGTTAAAAGAATAGTCAAAAAGTTACTTATTTTACCATGTACGCTAAACAAATTATAGATTCTAGTATTAACGGTATATAGGCTAAGGTTCATTGAAATAACCAAAATTGTTCTGGGTATAAAATCAATGGTTAAACCAGCAAGTTACTTTTAACCACCCGGAGTTATGTTGCTAGGATGGATACTTAATGTTGTTTTAACTGGCATAAATGATAATCATTAGAACCGCTGGTTCGCGATCACGCTCATCATCCTCGCACGCGCGTGCACCCTGTATAATTAACCAGATGGACGTTCTGTATCGATTTTTAGATACAGAGTGTTCTTTTTTATTGACACAAACCATTTTGCTACATACTATAAGTATGCTATAATTGACTCATAACTGAATGCCAAAAACTATACACTTGATTAACTTTAAATTTAACTTACTTACTCATATTTATATAGACACTCACTAAGGACTGATTTTACGCAAATCCTATCGAAAATTTAATCCGATTTTTACCCACTAACACATTTAACCAAATTACATACACAAAATACCAATAGTATAATAAAAATAATTTAGCTACAAAATCAATTATAGAACAAAATTCGACATGCGTTATAACAACAACAACATACCATCGCGCCAGGTCTCTAACGGGGTAAGCAGCTAGCACCGAGTGCCAAATATCTCAGTCCTTGCAAACCTGATGCGCTTCGTCTACATTTTCTTCGGCATGCGTTATGTACCTATATTATATTGCAATGTAAACTAGATTCAGCGAAACAAAACTGGATACGCTCCGAGCTCGCCACTCCGCACAAGCGCGGCTGTTCAGCTCGAGTGGCATCATCTGTGCAAACACTTCAGCCCGTAACGCGATATTCAGCAGTCGCGCGCAGAAAACAAACACCCTGTGAACGAAGCGACCGCCCGGCTTGCACCCCTGTCGCGCGACACGCAGCCGGACAGAACTTTCAGTGTCAATAACATCCAATTGTAGTAATAATTAAAGACATTTGTAAATCGAAAATCCATCTATAGCATATTTGAGGTAGCTTTTTAGTTTTGGTTATAGTTTTACAATTTTACATTACGTATTACACTGTGTTCTCGGCGTCCGTGTGTCACGCGCGGTCCGAGGACACCTGGCGATGACGTCACGCGCCCTTGCATGCCGCGGACACTACGATTATATTGAGATTAACTTCTAAACGGGCGGCGCGCCAACAGCGAGTCGATCGCCGTTAATAATACATCCATATATCACGGGCTTGGCTTCCATGATTCATTCGTACGAGTACTCGTATCTTAAGGTTTATGTGTATACCTTTGTTTCTCATAAGAATTTACAATAAATTCACTTCTCGAGAAACTACCACGATTACAAACAAAAACTAAAAATGTACGGAATACAAGAAGGTAGATGTGAATTAGTAAATGCATGCAGTAATGATACAGAGATCTAAATTGTCGTATGGCTAGATATGGCATTGATGTCTTTACAAATTTATGACACAAAAATTAATTTTTCCAGAATGAAATTAATAATAAATATTCTGACATTTATAAACATTTTTTGAAATCTAATCGAAATGACTGGTGTCGTTGTCAACTGGTTAGACACTCCGACTCCACAATCGGAGGTCGTATGTTCGATTCACGCTTAGGACAAACATTTGTGTGATGAGCACGTTTCTATGTATGGTTGAAATAAAAAAAAACTCTAAATAAGTGTTATATTATATATCTAAGTATATGTTTGTTTATCAGCTGTCCGGTTACCATAACACAGACATTCAATTGCCTAATTTGGAATCCGATAGCCGTGTGTGGAATTGTCCCCGGTTATTGTTATCATTGATGCTCTGTTAAAGACCAAGTCTTGGCCAGCGCATTTCGTGCCGCAAGTCTAAAGATTTAATCCGCCCCTCGCGTCCCTATTAAGTGTGTACGTTTTCGTGTAGGTAAGCAAGCGGGGTGCGGGGTGCGGGGAACGGAGGAACAGGGGGATGTGAAAGCATATTTATGTAAGTTTCTGATTGACGATGATGGTTTCCCTCGCTTAGGGCGGGTGCGAGCGCGCTACGCCGAACTTGAAGCCAAAAATCTCGTAGATGTCACTGGTTATCATAGAATTCTTTATGTCGTGGCTGAGAAGCTAGCAACGTTGTTGTTAGATGTGTGATTTGATACAAATCTAATGTATCCTTATAATTATATTGCCTATAATTATCTGTTAGTCATTTACTTTGGAAGTGCTTAGCTTTAAGTGATGAAATTTTCTGTAGAGGTAATTTAAAGCTTGAGGAAGGACATAGGCTACTTTTTGTCAAAATTCAACCAACATGAAAAGGTTGTAACATCGTTTGAAAGACGTAGAAACATTGATTGTGCAAAATTGATTACAAAAGATTCAAAAATTCAAATGTTCAATTCGTCCCAACAAAGGAGGAACTGTCGTACTTAACGCCCTCTACCGGGACACATGTGCGAATGTCGTTCGTTGGATGGCTATTTGTAAGTGTAACCCATATTTGAGACTGCTGCCATCATCATTTTCCTAGATGTAGGTACTAAAGCTCATACTCCAGCTGTCCCAGGAGTTGGCATTTCGATATATTTGAAAACCGTTATGAAGTAAGTGTGTTTTCCCTACGATGTTCGCTTTCTCCGATATAACGAGTGATAGTTTTTGTAACAACGTCAATAACTTCTTACAAAAGTCGTGTCCGTATTGGCAGCCCGTCCGTAGTTATCGGAGAAGAGATATCGAGAGTAGGCTATTACGACTGTTGGCTTTTCTCTAGAAAGAAAACAATTCTTCAGTCAATCCGAAAATATTAAAACAGATGGTTCATTTCGCTAAAACATTTCCGAATGAATAAAACATCTATTATATATATGACTGTTTCCACCCTCACAGCGCTCAAAGGGTTGAGCAATCAGCTAATTGTTCGTGAGCCGTGGACAGAGATATTGCTATTTAATTAACGTACCGAAGTACAGGAACCTCCCGAGGCATCGTTCGTATTGAACTTTAATTCAACTTTTGTGTTGTCTACGATGTTATTTGTAACTAGCTGTGCCCCGCGGTGTTACCGTGTAGATTTCGATCTCGTAGCCATTTGGGGAAATAAAGTAGGCTATATGTTGCTTTATAGCCTCCTCTATCATTCAGTAGAAATCCCATTAAAAACGGTTCGGCCGTTCCAAAGAAAAGTCCGGCAAACAGAAAGACAGACAGGCAAAATTTTAAAAAAGTTTGTGTTTTAGTATCGTATAAATAACTATAAGCATTTGAGAACACAGCTATTTTGAAATCACAGACGGACACTTTCATTTAATTTGATTATATAGATATTTTGACTTTCATTGGGACTTACATTAATGTACATAATATAAACCTGTCAGTATAAGTCGCAATGTACGTGGTATTTTTAATTAAACCTTGTATTAAGCGGAATGTTGTTCATATTTTTCATTATAGGTACATTCAGGTCATTGCTCGTGTGTATAGCATATACTTATGAACATAAGCTACATTGTATATCTGCCTTTTTGTTAATAACTCTAAAATAAAAAGCGCGTATTACATAACTATTTATCACACTTTTGTATTTTGTTACCTTGTCTTCTGCACCTCTATTTAAAAAATTGCCAATTTCTAACATAACTATTATCTATTTTCCTCAAAATCGTTTTGAAACTTTACCAAAATAAAAAGGATTATAAAGTTTTCACATCGGGGCTTAACCTTAATAGCTTCCAGCACTTCACCCTGCGAGGATCGTGTAACCGTCTAACTTTATAGCCTGGATGGGAACTAGCACTTCCAAGATGGCGCCCTACGTCGCTGGCACCAGCTAACAAGATATACTCCACGCTTGCGTACCACTGTACCTACTCGTAATGTATGTCGGCGGTATTCCACAGTCACATGTACCTATATATATTTAAAATGGAACTAACCGCTGACCTCGTGCTCAGGTGGATAAAGACAGACTTGAATGTCGGAGGTCCTGGCTTCGAATCTCACCCGGGACAAACATTTGTGCACAGCACATATGTTTGTTGTGTATGTGGTTGCAATGAAAATATCTATATAAGTATCATATCGTATTTATATGTTTAGCGGCTCTCCGGTTACCTTAACACAAGCATTCAATATCCTAATTTGGAATCAGATAGACGTGTGTGGAATTCCATACATTGTTATAATTATTTTTACTAAGTATATTAATAGAGATAGGTATTTTTATAGTTATAATTAATTATGAATAACAAGTTATTTTACATGAACTTATATTCATTTATTTATTCCATTTGCTACACCAGTAGGTATTTTTCGACACTCTTTAGACCCTAGCTGAACACAGGTCTCTCATAGTGATAGGGGTTTAGACTAAAAGAAAGAAAATTAATTATCATGGTACGTCTACAAAATAGCTTATGATCTGATAAATCTACGACATTTGATTACGCTGAGACAATCAGCTGTGATTTTTTGACAAATTGCGATTGGTATTTCCAATTGTCGTGTCGTATTACCTCAGGCTTCTGGACCAGCAGCCTCATTGTGGATGACAACGCACCGGAAGGAGGTTGACGACAAATTACCCGATGTGAAAACATCCAGTGAAATAGGGAAGGGTGCGTTCAGTGCGCCCTGGATTAATGATTACGAACTGATGAGAATTGTTATTTTACAGTTATATGTAGCTTTCATATTTAACCGTCTTAAATCTGTTTGATATATGTGTGTGTTTTATTGTACTCTTTTTACACTTGTTTCTTTAACAGGCTATTCAAAAGTTATCCGGTAGACAAACAGAAAGACGAAACGTTTATATTTATACACAAAGGTTTAAGTACGTATAAAGATTTTAATGCGTTATTTAATATCCATCAAATTTCATATACCAAAATTAATTGTTAGTAATTTAAAATGAACATAATGAATCAATGGCGAATTTTTGAAACAAGCGCGTATGTATGAAGAGATGAATGTAGAAGCACGTCAGGTTTGTAAGCATAGAGATGTTTGACACTCGATGCTCTCTGTCTACCCCGATGCGGACCGGCGCGATGGTGTAGAAGATTAGCCGCTAACCAGCAAATCGATAGTAATACTCGCACACTGGAAACGATTTTTACCCTAAAAAAGCAATACATTATCGTCGAGCGATATTAATTCGGGATGCGTATTTATGTTTACGCCACGCTCCGGCGCTGGGGTGGGCAGTGACGCGTGGCCAGAGCACTCGGGTATTAGTCGCGCGATCTGACCGCTGACCTGGAAACGCGGCGAGGGTACAAGATTGATTCCGCCGACCTGGGTATTAACGCATCTCTTAAGACCATTGCGAATAATTTATTAGCAACTGTGAAATACACTCAGATAAAGACGTTTATTTTTATAAATATAGGTACATTGAAGATGGTTCAGAATTATTATTTCAATCGAGATTTAGCCTTTTAAGGCGTAAAAATTTAAGAAATACTATCTCTACATAGTGTAAAACAAGCTTCTCTCCATCTCGTCGCTTAAAGCTTGCAAATAACACTTTCATTGCCGAGCTTTGCGCACAATATGATTAAGAGAGGGACACAAAGTTATCTTTTCACGAACCAATGTGTAGTTTTAATGTATTTCCCTTACCTTCGTGTTTACCTATCACATGGAGAGTTCCATACAACCTAACGTTGATGTATAACATAATTGATGTAGAGCATTAGCATTTAATAGCTGGCCGGGGACAGATCAAACTTTTTAACACACAATGACAGCACGAGCCATTAATATGGCGGCTAGGGTTGCCAATTATTATTTAAATAGAAATAAAAGTAATGTCGAATGAATTTTCTCGAAAAAGATTTTATCAATCCATTGCTATAAGCGAACCTTTTGTCGTCTATGCAGACTTACAGCTTTAGTCTCCACGCTGGCCAAGTGCGGATTGACAGACTTCACACACCTCAGCAAATATTATATATGCTTTATAACATCTCTAAAGTGTGCAGGCTTCCTCACGATGTTTTCCTTCACCAATATATCGAGTGATATTTAAATTGTTAGTTATAGAAGGCACGTAACAAATCAGAGGTGAAAACAAATCAAACCCTGATCCCCTGGAGTGGAAGGCTGAGTTTCAAACCACTAGGCTATCATTGCTTTATATTGACAGCGATTTTACAGAAAGCATACAACATGTTTCTTCACTATAAAAATACTTATCGAATGATGAATATGATATAGAATCCATTTTTGGTTATTAAATAATGCAAAACGGTCGACAACCCTATCAGTGACGGACAGACGGACGGGCAGTGACAAATTGTTCTTTCATATTAGAAGTTATTAATGATCGATACCGTTACGCTAATGTGCGGTATCTGATCGTTACCATCAAATGAGCTAAATGTATTGGACTTCCCTACATAATGACAAGACTTAGGTCTCACCATCGACCAATGAATTTTTGCTTTTTTCTACTATAGCCTGAAGGGCGTGTAAAGCCGAGGTACGATGACTGAAACATAGCCTTCATTGCCTGTACGTACGTATGTACCTCATCTAAACTAATATTACAAAGGGGAAAGATTTGATTGTCTGTTTGCATTGAATAGGCTCTGAAACTGCTGGAGCGATTGAAACAATTCTTGCACCATTACAATCCTACATTATCCTTGACGCACATAGGCGATTGAACATTTTTTTTAAAACTTAGAGATCCGTATGAAAACTTCGATAATGTACACAACGTGTGAAAAAAATCGCTATGTGTATCGCTTATGCTGCCGATTTTTTATTTTATTCTATGAGATTAGTGAACGAGCTGACAGCAGTCACGAGTGGCTACTGTCGCCCATCGATTGATATTATGACAATAGAGAAATGTGATGTGAGAAAAGAATTAAAAATTCGAATTTTACTAAATAAATTATCTGATCAAATTTTTAAAAAAAATCAATGTTCCCTAATGTCACAACACAAAAAGTACACGAGTCTTTCCATCAACGAATTACTTCATTAATCACCTCATCGGATGTTAAAAGAGCGATGTGACGTAACAAAGCGTGCTCGCGACAGTTGGAGGCAATGGCGCGTGCGCACCATATGCGGCCATGATTAGTTGTCGGGGGATGGGGATGATTTGCGTGTTGATAATCATCCGTGTTTCGGGCACATTTACAGCTTTACACGTACTAGCGTACTAGTAACAATGAATATTAATTTTATTATTATTATTATACCGTCACGCCAGGCCCTTAACGGGGTAGGCAGAGAGCACCGAGTGCCCAATATCTCTGTCCTCACAAACCTGACGTGCTTCGTTTACATTCACCACTCTCCTCATGTATACACGCCGGTTTCGGAGACTCTCGACAGCCCGCGTCAGCCCGCGTCTGATCTATTTGGGCCAATACAAATAGGTACTAATTTTATAGAAATATAGAATGATAAGGAAATAATAATGTGTTTATTGTCGTACTTTGTTTGTAGTAAAGCAAGATCACCATCAACATTACACGAAATAAGTATTTGTCAAAATACTATACAAAGTACAAATCTATCCCCGACCCTATCTATCCCTGTTTACCTTTTGAAAGTTTCAACCCAAACATGACAAAGGAATAGGTATGTTAAGTTGGTAGTACTTCTATGAATATAGCGGTGGCGCAGAACTAAATAATAATAATAATATCTGGGGACAATTCCAAACACGGCTATCCGATACCAAATTAGGCAATCGAAATGGCCGTGTTATGGTGATAAACATACATATATAGGTACGTTCGATATCATACTCATATAGATATTTTTATTACGACCAGACAGAACAAACAAATGCGCTCATCGCACAAATGTTTGTCCCGGGTGAGAATCGAACCGACGACCTCCCGTTTTACAGTCGGGGTCTCTAACCACTCGACCGCGAGGCCGGTTACCGAGAGACGGTGGTAGAAGGACTATCGGTGTCGGATAAGTTTATGATAAACAAGAACGGTGAGCCAGCGCGCGATATTGCTTCCGGATGCAAATGAGCCTCCCCGCAGCGGATATGAACCCATTTGAATGTTATTGCGCGCGGAGTGGCCACTCGCCGCGATATTGCGCCAGCGGCGCTGTGCAAACATTTCGACAGTGTCGATGTCTCTTATGTACTGATGGGACGGCGCTCGATGTTCGCTCGAGCTGTGAGAACTGCCAATGAACGAGAGACGCTCGTAAGAGGCCGCTGCTCCTGAACGAACGCATTTATTAACAATTACGTTTTGATATTATAGGGAGAAGGTGGTAATGTGACCCCCGCAGGTATTATGGCCCCCTTCGATATATCTAGTTTAGACCAACGTCATCTAGCGAAACTTTATTGTAATGGGTAGCATTACTGGCAATTTCGATTTAATGCACTAAAAAAATAACCGAGAGCAGCACATACGTTTGTTATTCGAACTAGTTTGGACTTGCACTCGCAAAAACTTTGTTATTGTGTTACATTTAATTGCATAATTCTGGATATACCGAGTTTACGCATCTGAGATTTGGATATAGTGTTCGATGAACGTTTTCCTATTGGATTTTGAA
>DWUN01003755.1:0-11619 GCA_018249975.1 Passova gellias
CCGCGACTTCGTACGCGTGGAATGGTGATTTTGGACAGCATTTTAATTTTCCTGAAAACCTTTATTACGGAAAAATAGGGGTTGGTGGTAGAGGGACGAAAATTTAGGGTATAATTATGTATTTTTAGTGCCCAATCATAAAAAAATTAAAATAAAAAAAAATTGTAGAAAAAGTAAAAAATAAAATTGTGGAGTGGACAACCCTTATCACTTAGGGTTGTGAAAAATAGTTTACATCCTATTCTCAGACTTACTGAATATACATACAAAGTTTCATGAGAATCGGTAAAGCCGTTTCGGAGGAGTTTGTTACAAACACTGTGACATGAGAATTTTATATATTAGATATATTAATATGTATATATTTATTTTGCAATACTATTCCATATTTTAATTAGGAATCTATTGTCTGGTGCTCATTGGCAATTAAGCTTTTTAGTATGGTAGTTAAATATGAATTTCTTTAAAAATAATTAAACATAATTAGCGCTGTCTATGAACTATTCACGATCTACAATTCACGTATGTTAAATAAGTCGATTTTATAAAATAACCAAAATTAATTATTCAGATAAGTTAGTAGGGTCCATACGAAGTTGTTATCGTGGATCAATAGGAAGCTATTTGGACGATTGATTTAATTATGTTCTTGTTCTAATTGAATTTAAGATTTCTCGAAATATGTTTCTTTTAAAATTAAGTAGTTTAATTAATATGTCAACTATGTTTCTCAACGTGTATGTGATAGAAAGCAATTACCGTACGAGACGGGCATTATAATTAGACTACAAATAAATACCATTATCGACTGATGCAAAGTAACAGGGATAATTTAGATTAAAATGTTCCAGTCAATCAAAGGTCAAATTATATATCATCAGAATACAAATCCAGACTACAGAACCTTATATCGAATGAGTAAGACTGAAAAAAATGTATAAGCTTTTCTGTGACATAAATTTAAGCTTCTTTATAAATGGACCCATGTGGTGTAGGGTATTAGTATCAAAGTTAAAAAGTGATGGCTATTAAGAGAGAGTTAAATAAAATGGAGCATGTTTTAATGAACCTTATCTTCATTTCTACTCAATTTAACAATCTTTCTTACAGTTTCTTTTGATAGCCATGACGCCTTACAGATACAGAAGCCAATGCTTTTAGGCGTTAAACTAGCTTAACTTACTAGCAAAGATAAATACGTTGTAGAAATAATGTAACTAAATATACTGACAGTGGATTAAAAAAGGTTCGAGAAAACTTAACCATAATCATCATCCTTTCAATAAAGTAGAATTTTCATACAAATTTTCATCGTCTATTTCACTTGATTTTTCAAATGAAGACTGTGTATTAATTACACTTTAACAATAATCATTAATATACCTAATTGGTCTGTTAGTTTGCTAGCTAATGGACCTGACTGCTGGGCTGAACATCTTTTAAATTATATTTACAAATATTACGCCAGTAGGTATCTATGAGAAAGGTAAATTTATATATGACTTATGAATAAATGTATAATAATTTCTCCAAATAAGTAAAAGGTTTTGTACAATATTCGAATTTTGAAATAAAATTAAAATAATGTTAGCCAAATTACATTTACGATATAAATATTCTTATTTGTTAGGAACGTGCGCTAACAACCAAACCGTCCGACCCCTCGGTACAATAGCATTATGGCTAAGAAAACAAACAAAAACAGGATTTCGGTGTAATCTCCTATTCTTACCAACTTAGGTGATGCCAAAATGCTTCGTACGTTTCGCATTTGTTTAAAATCAGAACATCGTTCAATAGACACATCGATAAAATACTTGAAAACTTCCGGTCGACTAGCTCGTGAATAATCGGTGTGCCTTTTATTTCCTTCCCCGAGGATCGAGATCATTGTGTGAAATTGTAAAGTCGGATACGAATTTACGGTTGCTATTGATATGAAAAGATATAAATCTTTCTAATGGCACGAGCGTTACCTTATAAATTGAAGGCGTGATTGTAAATTTTGCACCATTGTACAAGTGGTTCGAAATACATAATGTCTCTAAGTGCGTTACACAACTGGCCTCAAGGATCTGCTGTAATAGATAAATTACGGCCTGTTATAAATTAAAGAGACGAGTTATTCAGTTAGATTTATCTATGTATGTACAACGTTATTTATTTGCACTTTCTATGAATTTCTATATACAAATGTACGTTTCGCTCGGGATAGGAAGCACAGCATCTTGTATTTTTTGCGACAAATGAAAAGGTCTTTTTTAAATTTTTTAGCTAATCGAACCTCATAGCTAACGAGAAAAGATTCGAAGATAATGATCTACTTTGGGTATCAGTTTAGCACAATAACGTTAAAATAGGAAACATTGGGTTAGGAAAAAAGCGATTATATTTATTTTCACACTTGTCAGTTTTTAATTTGCAAGTCATTTTAAAGTAATAATACGTGTAATGTATACTAACTTTGTACGCGTATTGTATAATTTTACATATTTTATAAACCGATGAAAGTTTAAAAGGGGCTTTGGGTTTATCGACAGATTATAATGACATCTTACACATATAGGTAATTATTTGTCGCATTAATCTTTCTATTTTGTTACAGCTAATTCTTCTAGCGATCTGACAATCCTTTTGCAAACACTACGTAATTTGGTATTAGTGAACAAATAACGGTTTAGTAAGGTTCTCCAGAAAATCAAAAAGTAACAAAAAAAACCCTGTTCCATTGACCGTGACGCAACAATTGTTTAGTAGTTTGCCGAGGGACCCCTAAGTCCATCTTGTTGACTTCGACACAACAAAATTAAACATGCGAAAAAAAGTTTAAGGTCCTTAAGAAGATTGAAGGACGGGTTCTATTGTGAATATTGTGTAATGTAGCGAGACGACACCGTACCAATGGTCGAAAAGTTTCGTGTACACATGTTGCGTCAAGCGATGATCTAACAGGGAAACTATTTTCGAGGGTATACTCCTTGCAGGTAAAACCCTTTTTGCACAATTCACGGTAACGGACAACGAGCCTGTTGTCGCCACACTTGTCTCGCCGGCACACTCCAAACAGACCCAATTTCACGTTCGGTTGCGTATTGAAAACACGCAATTAATTTTGTGTGCCAATTCACTAAGCAGATGTAAAATTGTACTTGTATCATGATAGCCGTGCACTTCCAGTTAATCACCGTGAAATAGCTCGTTTACCAACTGTGTTTAAATCTAAGCGAAAGTTAGCAACATGTATTATACATGTACATAGGCATAACACCAAGCCAAAAGTAATTGAAAATTAAGAAGAACAGATGAGCGACAAAATAAATTCCGCATCAATACCTGTAAAAAAGCTGAAGGAGCATTGTCTTTTTTATCGACCCTTTTTATTGGTGCACTGCTGGACTTAGTCTTCTCTTATAGTGAGATGGATTTAGCCATTAGTCTACTACGCAGGCTAAGTGCGGATTGGTAGACTTGTACTGATATAGTTTGGGATAAAATATACGACAGCATTGATACGTGTGTTAATATTTTTGTTTTAATAATATACGAAACTGTAAACTAATGGTTAGTCTAATTTTGTATACCGACAAATTTATTAAACTAAGACATCCGACAACTATAATGAATTATTGAGATATGTAATGTTAAACATGTAATAAAGAATCTATTGTCAGATATAACAAAAACAGCTGTCAGATAAGAGAGCGCGACTAATCGAATCACAATAACTCCAAATGAGCTATCAATGATGGATCTAACCAGCTTTAGTAAAGAATTAAACTAAGAAATGCGGACATGTCTCTACTTAACGATAACATTTTAAATATTACAATGATGAACAGGTGTATTTAGCATAGTTTACGACGTTAATTCTTGTATATAAACATTGAATTTTAATTTATATGTAAATACATTGTTACGCACTTTAAAATAAGCAAAAACTTCTACGATATGATAAAAAAATTAATACACACAAGATACTGGCAAGTAAATGAAAGGCTTAAAAAATTGTTTTACACGTTCTACAAATTTAATTTAGATATGAAAAATGCATTGGGATTAATTCCAAACTATTTTCACACGATCGATCGAGGTTTTGTTTTTGATCTCCCAATTTGGTAATATCGGCTGCGGCCACAAATCATGAAAAAAATTGAACTTGAATTTTTTGAAATGTAAAAAAAGTCGGCTTGGCTTAAGAAGAGGCGTGGTGAACATCGCTCCTGGAAATTATGGCAATTTTGACACCTAAGGAGTGCTAAGTTTTATACTGCTCCCTGTAATTTTGCCGACGTGTGCTGACGTGCACGAGGGCAATCACACCAGTTTGTGTGTTCTATAGGAATTATGCGCGGAGTTTCCTATGCCCGTCGTAATTCTCACGTTTTATAATAATGTTCACGTTCCGCACAGTCATTCGATTTTAATGAGGAATCCAATGGTATACTCGTAGTATCTTAGGATCTACTGGTCTAGCCACACATAATTTGTTCAAGGAACATATAATTTTATTATAAATTACAGTTGTGTTATGTATTATGGGTGAAAGCGAAAAAAGTCGACCACAAAAATAATTAGCTTTCTTATGTATTTACTTCGAAGTACATTTGCATTGATTTCCGAGTATCCTGAAGTTTATTGCACTTTGTGGTTAAACTACATCTTTCGAAATAAATTTTTGCCCAAATTCACCAATAGAAGAGTAAACTTTAGTCTTGGCACTGAGATTTATGTATTTTTTATAGGAACAAAAAACAGTAGCGAAATATAAAGAATTGCTTATTGCTCGGCAGCCATTACCACACTATGTAATTTAGAAAGAACCTATGATTAAAGCAAACGCTGCCTACCTGTTAAATTAAATTAGGCTTTTTAAGGGTGGCGCTGGCAACATTCCATTGCTTGGCATCGAATTAAAAAAACTTTAAACAGAGAAAAAAAGGTTCAATTTAAGAACTCTCTGTATTAAAACGCACGTGTTAATAGTTTTTGTGATTGCTCATTTTTTACTATGCAAAGCTTAATTTAATGTTAGTAGCTCGATAATAGTTGTTTCAATTTATATATTAGCAACGAATAACTTTTATTCGAAATCTATTTCACATGCATAAAAACATAGGTAAGTAGTTAGTTTAGTTTGTAATTACCATAACTTTAAGTTATGGTAATTCGAACTACGATTGGTTTTCATGCGCTATTATTATATAAATGAAATACTAGTTACTTTGTTTAGACTTTTATGTGTAGGATCATGTGATTTGTAAGGTAGGAACATTAAACCGACTCTCTGTTTTAACCTCTTATCATGTATTTCCTAAAAACCGATTTTATAATTTTGTTGGAGGAATATAGGTCGCTGGTGGAGTGGCTTTGTATGTATAATAATACCCTTCGAGTTTACTCTCCCTTTCTGTTATATACGTCACTGGCGGCCTGCAAATCCATTCAACATAGCATCAACCAGCAAAATTATAAGCATTGTATGTACATTCGGTTCATTTTCGTATTCAGCTTTCCGAATTACTATAGGCAGCGGTCAAAAATTCTCAAAATCCGCCTCCCTCCTATAACAGCAGCGTTTTTCGCCCTCGTTAGTAAGAAGTTACAGCGCATTGTGAAGCACAATGGAAGGAGGAGCATCGCCCACGGCCGGCCGCGTGGCTAAACACCGACAGATAACGTGAGTGGGTGCTTGGAGTTTGGCTTTTTCTATATATCATAATTTACCAATTTCGTATAAAGTACGTGCGTAAGTTTTTGTTAACGAAATAAACTTGAATATTTGTACTGGTTCACCAGGTGTTAACACACCGTGGCATCACGAAGGACTGTTTGGATCAATCTCTAAATAGACTAAGGTTTATTTATACCGGATTTTTAATGTTTCGCGAGATTTATATACATAGACATGGTGACATTAGATTACATTTAAACATTTGGCTACGTGGTAGGTATACTGATCTTAAGTATTAAAATTTCAAAAATGTTAATTTACTTAGTAAATTAATAAATATTTAATGACCTATTATTATTTGTAACAGCTAATATCCACAGCAGGGTATTTCATTGGTTGTACCAGCGAGAGAGTACGCACGCAGCGACGAGTAACCGATACGCATGTGATTACCTTATCGTTGCGCATGATCTGCATCGCGCATCTCCGGGCAGCCTCACGCGACGGATTCGAGTTGCATTGGATCGCCACGCAACCGATATCTCGTGTGCAAACGATAAGCCATTTATTTGTTTATTTCATACTTATCAACGAAGCAATACCTACATCTGGATCAGAATTTCGCCTTAGTCACATTAGTAATTACGGTAATAACAGAAACATAAAATTGAAATGAGTACCTACCTAACGATTATCCAATAATAGTATTAATTTACCTAATGTCTTGAATCCAATAATATGGCGACGGTATTGTTAGATTTTTGCGTCTAGTTGCATTCGGACAAAAGATTCTATCTATATAGCGTCTAGATTACTAACAAAACAATATGAAACAGCTGGCGCATCGATCCAACTTCGGATTACCGTAGATGGTATGACGGCTAAACCGGCCGGATCGTCATACGCCTCGACCATTCGTTTAAATGGTCATAATTGGTCAAGCGAGCTTTAATATACAGCACTCGGTCATTAGAACAGCATAGCATTTAACCGCGTTAACCGTGACTGGCATCAAGAGTCTAATGCAAAGGATTATTTCTCGCATACACTACTGTTTTGGTGTACCTACATCATCTCAATAATTAATATTTTGCTGTTTAAGTTCCTATAAATAAATATAAGTTGATTTTTAAGACACTTCGCGAATGGAGGCAAATTAATATAAAACAAAAAACGCGAAAAGCCCGATTACTCGTGCGATCTACTCCGGCACGTTGAAAGCCGTGCGTGACTGAATATTCAAAACTTATAACGCACTGGTCCCTAGATGTTTAAGTACTCCTGGTGTCAGAGGCGATGAAGTGATAAAGATGTTTATTGATGATCTTTGGTTACATTAATTGCCAACAGCGGCGGCGCTTGTGTTACGACGACGTCGCGCCGAGTCAACTCGAGCGCGAATGACAAAGATTCCAGGATCGATACGCAATCCGACGTCGGTCGGCTGCCTTTGATCTCTTCCATTGATGAGTTCGACGACCAATCAAAATATTGGCGAAACATTATTTTGAAACATGTAAATTAAATTCGCAATTTATTTTATGTGAAGTTCTTTCTTAACTATGAAACTGTCAAAAATACCATATTGGCTGGAATGAATCAATAAGTGCGTGCTGTGGAAATTTAATAATATAATTTTGTTCATGAACCTGTTGTTACATTCATTACGGGCATTGATAGTAATATGCCGAGTATTGTTGAAATGATGTGCATAAGTTGTAAACTAGTTTATTGATAAACGAATAGCTAGTAGCTAAATGCTGTCTCTGCGATATAAGGATCAGGAATTCGGCGGCCACTCTGGAATATTTTTTTAAACAAAACAATGAATACCAGTAGTCATCATACCGAAAAAGGCCGTGGAAGGATAACTCGTGCTGTGGTGCGTCTAGGCTGTGCCTGGCGAGAATTAACACTGGCATTTCGATCAAGGTCGTCACACATCCGTAGCGCCTGAAGGTTTCGATACAGATACCATATTAATGAAGTGGGTTTGCAAGCAATTCATACATTTAAAAAAAATAATTATGTTGGCGGGGCGCCGTATTGGTCGTGATAATGAACATGGCGCATGGCGGCGGGCGCGTACCAGTTGACAGGTCTCAGGTCACTCACTCGTGCGCCACGCGGCCTTCGCTAAGGACGTCCCTGCGATCCATTACACGGTTTTAATTATCGTACAACTGTAATTAACAATTTTAACATCGTGTTAACATTATTTGAATAATTTATAGTCTAGTTTGTCGTTATTTCATTAAGCTTTCTTGGAATGTTATAAGCCGACTGATCTAAGCCCAGTAAGCAATTCAGATTTAAATGTTCTTTAAAAGTTTTATTCATTTTGTTTATGCAATTTCTAAATCATATTCAAGTGCAAACAAGATTTCACATTAATTCAATATTTTTCAAGAAAACCTTTTGAATTATTGTACCGGAATTTTAAATATTCGCGATTCTATCATGTTATTAAGCCTGCAGACAAGAACAATTTAATTGCTGTTTCTTAACATGTAAGATAAGTACTTATGTAAACTAGCATCCGAGACAATTAAGCAAGCCCCGTAAGTATTGGTTTTAGCAGGTGCATCTCCTTTACTGGATACGCTTGTTACAAGCGGTCCTGTTCTGAAGTTATGTCATACCTAGACATTGAAATGTGTCACAGAAAAAAGACATCACCTTGTTATAAGGAGATAATGATTGTTGATGTATTTAGATACAATAGTGCCTTACAAGAAGCTATAAACTTAATGCATCTAAACATATGAACAATATGAGCATATTTACACGTATGAAACACGATTTCACTACATTATGCTTGCCCGTCGACAATAGAACAAAATAAAAAAAACGGATAGAATACAAATCGTTAAAAATATTAAATTTTTACTATTAAAAAAATAAGAGAATTACATTGTGCGTGTATTACATCTCGTGTGTATGTGTTTCATCCTAATGCCATGCGAAGTGCGGGCGAAAGAAACAATTTGCATGGAGATGGCGCATCAGCTAATAATCGTCTAAGCGTCAGCTGCAACAGACTGGTTTGGTTTTGCATACGTCAAACCACACTGACCACTAATGTTCACTCCGCGTTTCTAACATCTATGATTTTGAATCTAATAGAGACTACTCTTATTTATTTCGATAAGTATGACGAAAATCTGAAATAGTGAAGGAAAGGCAAAATACTTTTTGTCATTTATTGTCACGTACTTTTCATGAAGTATTCAGTTATAGACAAGCGCCGGAAGTCCCTAAGTAAGAAAACTTAATCAAATCGTCATTTTTAGAAATCAAATTATAATACATTCATTTTATTTCTCATAATACAAAAAAATATATACTTTCTATACAGATATTGGGAAACAAAGTTAACATTATTTCATTTGTCACTTACTTATGGTATATCAAATGTTTAAAAAAAAAGTTAAATAACATACTTTGGATGATATATAAGAAACTCTACACCTTTTCTAATCTCCGTTTACGACTAGATACTAACATTACCCAGGGTCTATTTTTTACATGCAAATGGAATACGGGCAGCGGGTCTGTGGGTGAGTACCTATTGGATACTTGCATTACTATTAAATCGATTAAATAAATATTAAACATTATTTTTGTCATTATCACCAATTCACTAACTTCGGATCCATTGTGAAAATATAATGCACCTAAGAGTTTTTCACAAATTAGTAGTAACATTTCCAGACGCTTGACCAATCTGTCAATTCCCATTTAGAATGGCATGGACTTAACTCCTCTCATTCTGAGAAGAAACAAGTATGCCACAGGGTAACGATTAAGAATTTGATGAGACTAGTTATTACTTCGTCGTAATCGATTACATTAGAACATTATTTCTATAGAGGGTTTTAAATAAGTTGGTATTCCTACATGTGATATTCTTTGCCGAAGGCTGCGCAAGCATATTAGGAAAACATATCTCCTACACGTGATATATGTAGATAGATATTCGTGGAACTTATATACGAAACAAAAGTAGGCTATAGTTATTAAATGCTGCGCAATAAATTTGAGAATGATTATATTACATCTACTAGATGTAGGTTTACTATAGGAAGTTGAACCCATACGACTAAATTATTAATTAATGTTATAGTTTATTCCACAGATTCAATCATATGATTTTTTTTATACGCGTGAACTGTTTTTCACATTAATTATTTCACTAAAGTTGTGTGGGAAAAGTTATAATCTTACTATAGTCATATGTAATACGAGCTCTGCCTCGCGGTGTTACCCGCGGAACTTTAGATCCGGTGGGAATTTCGGGATAATATTTATCCTATTTTTTCTCGTATTAAATATATCCTACGTTCATCAGGGATAATATAGGATTCTAATGGTAAAAGAGTTTTTGAAATCGGTCCAGTAGTTTCGGAGCCTATCCAGTACAAACAAACAATCAAATCTTTCCTCTTTATAATATTAGTATAGATTAATAAAATACATACAAATGTATTCAAAAAAAGGAATTTAGAATTGAAATACAATAAAAGACACCCTTGCCATGGTATTGTCCATGTGTTTTTAGTCCACCGTTTATGAAACATTAGCTAGCGTACGATAATACAGAAATAAACATGCATCGTTTTGTTACGTTAAGTTTAATTGTAATCGCCTGTATTTTATCAACTGTGTATTGTGTATTTTATGAACTGACATCATCTGTAACCATAAATGACGCGATCACATCTTGAAACTACATTAAGATCTTAGACAAAATCCCATTACGAATTTTTAAAAATCATATTCACTCTATAGTAAAACAAACCAGCGCTAATATACATCTTTTGTTCCCACAAAATTAAGTTAACGCTCATAAAAGAGTTTGTTTAAAACATTAGATGTTTTAAGATGTTATCGTATGTGTTTGGTGTCAAAATTCTCGCATCATGCCGAACGCATTTATGTGAAACGATATCGATCTTCCTTCTTTGTGTTCGGCGATCACTTCGTAAACAAGAATAGCGGGAGTCCAACTAAATCATTTTTTTTAAGAAAAAACTGCGACCCCAAAAACATCTAACAGGAAAGAAGCAGTGGTTAAAAACTTATGGTGAGTATTGAAGCAACTTTTGGTGAAGAACCTGGGAGACGTGATACGGAGTGTAATCTTTGTGAACTAAGTACTTTTATAAATTTGCGTAAACAATAAAATCTATGTCTCAACAATCCTCGAAAGATTTGTAATTAAATGCAAGTTAAACAAATTACGTGCCAAACAAGTCAATTATGTTATTATAATCCGACCCTAGTTAAGAGTAAAGGTATGTACACTGAGGTACATTTACAATTCCTTTTTTCTGCTGAAATGTGTTATTATAATGATTCCTATATACACACTGTACAATTACACGCCGTATTACGATAACGTAACCGTTGGGACTAAAGACAATATTCGACGGTTGTTGGACGACATTCGTGCCGATCCTTCGAGTATTAATCGTCTTATTATGTATGTCTCTTAGAGCGCTGTTGCTCAAAACACTTGCGCTATATTTATAATGTTAATATTTGCTTACTCTAAATGAGTTATACTTAGAGTTCTTTTTAAGTAAAGATAGCCAAACATCAATCACGTTCAGTCAAATTGCGTTATTATACACATTGTTATACAATTTGATAGTGGTGACCAACAATGCGCACTGAAGCAGCGTAGGGGAGAATGTTCCAGGCTTCACGTACTTGTGGAAAGGATCGGAGCCCAGAATTGCGAAGTAACGCCAGCGTTATATAAACAATAAATCAATCTTAATATTGCCTTAATATTGACTGCCTCGCGTTGGTCGTGCGGTTGCCAGCGCGACTGCCGATCGGGAGGTCCTGGGTTCAAATCCCGGATTGGGTACTGCTGGAATTTTTCTAATTTAGAATTTCTAGTAGTGACTCAGAGTCTGGATGTGTGCCCGGTGCATGGC
>DWUN01003756.1:0-11616 GCA_018249975.1 Passova gellias
ACTCAATGATTTTATTAAATAATGTAATTACAGTAAGTACAGATTATATCATTGTGTTGGTATTTTCGAAACGTAAATGAGATTAACATAAAATTTGAATTTGGTCGTATTTCTTTGAACCTACCAAGTTCGGATGTCGGTGTATATGCTGTCGATAAGAAGGCGCCGTCTTGCTGTGCCGATAACCTATGACCAGAACTATCGATAGCTGCCGGACATTCAACACAGATGTAACCGAATTTACGTTAAAACTCCTATATACTTAACAGACCCATTGTTTATATGATAGATATTGATGGGGCATGCTATTATTATCAATTTGTCAGTTTCGAAGAAGTTTTCTGACACTAATTTTATCTAGGACTAGGATCAATATAAAAGCCCAGCCCACAATTTGCAAGCCAATGTCAATAATAAGAAATACATACGGATATTATGACAAGTGTAGTATGTGATTCAACTATGTATTTTCAAAATCATATCAGCCCATTCGTCTTTTGTGTCTTTTATGCTTACATTTGCCGTACAAATCTAAGCGTATAACTTTTTTAAAGCAGATATGCTGATTCAATATTCCGTTCGCATGGATAACTTGACAGTATCCATCAATCACTTAATAATCGCGCTGTAACACAAGAATCAACATTATAAATCAGATAAGTTCTTGCTCGTTACTTAAATACAAAAACCTTACAATTCATACACCTGCCGTAGATACAATTCCATATAAAAGTGTTCCTTGTAGACCGCATATATGTACATTTTTATGCCAAATAAGGCGGATGATATGTGTAAGGAAAGGCAGTGATTTTCTTTTACTAACGAGCCCCGCAGAGTGCGTGTGTAAGGCGATATCAACTTTCCTTTTGCAGTTAGACACAAAAACTCAAACTCTCGGCCCATACCGAGTCGGTTGCAAACGAAAAACCGAAATAATTATATAAATGTTCCCAGGCTCAACCCGTCTTTACCGAAATGGTAAAAAGCAACTGTATTTACAAATTCTTTGTAGTGTAATCTTTATACATATTATATACGTTTAATGTCAATTTAAAACCGTAAAATTATAGTCGTTCATGTACTCAAGTATAAAATGAACTGTTAACCTCGAGACGCCGAGAGACTTCCTCAAGATAAACGTTTTGTCCGTTAACAATTTATGTAAGCAGTTTATATTGAGGTAAGGTATGTTCGCAGCAAGCATTCATACGGAACTAAATGAACAGAGCGACACAATAACAAAACGAACTAGTATTTGTAGTTATCGTTTAAAAATTGACCGAACGACTTCGCATTCAATATTACCATTAGAGACCATTAAGCGTTCGAGATACGGCCGACTTGTGCATTGTTCGAGGTTGCGCCGGCGCTCGCCGCAGGGTTGCCAAAACGAGAACAATCTTAAGAACAGATTACTCATATTTTATTAACATTCGTACATTGAATAAAATACATAAAAATGCTGTGCAAACTAGCTTACAATGTAATTAATGAAGTAAAATACGTGATAGTTCTTAAACTTTAAACAATATTGTCATAATTGAAAAGATGATCATTTAAAGATTTAGCTCCATAGTTTTATTTTGATTTGTAATTTAAACTAATTTTGTAAATAATGTACATAATTGACAGATTCGACTACAGCCATAGCCATATGAGAGTTAACTGACGTGCCCTGTAATGCAAAACCGTATCTTTGATCAGGATTGAATATGAAGGTCTTTTCCGCTGTTTAAGTATCGAGATTGAGACCATATGGTAGCCCTGGGCCTGCCTCATAAGGCTCGGACGGCGCGGTGACGTCACGCGAGATGCACGCCGACTGCGGCCGACACCTGCGAGAGTCAATGATCTCTCGCCCGTGTGTGGGCCGACACGACCACGCTCAAATAAAACTATTTCTATAATTTTAATCCAACTTTCGTTTTATACTTGAATATTTCAAATGCTCGATAGACATTTTTTTCTATCTTTATCTTCGGCTTCAATTAACGAACAAAGAACGGAGATCCAATGTTTTCTTAGATGTCCAGAACTACTTCAATGTAACGTTTCAATCTTACAGATACGTACAAAAAATGTAAACATAAGTGGTTTTATGTTTAAAAAATCTGAATCTCCATATCGGTGAGACGCTTTCAAATACCCAAGCATTCGAAATGCGTACAACTCTACATACAAAGTAATTATAATGTAAACATTCCTCAGACAACTGTTACTCTGTTAGTTCCCAAAATGGTAATGAACCGAATCGGTTACCAACATTGTTTATGTATCGGCCGATGCAAGTAGGTATTGAAATGTTTGTTAAATAGACACGTTAATGCGCGTTACCGGACACAAAGATCTTTGATACAATACTAATTGTGCGTCCATCGGGATCTCTCGCACAGAAGTGTTTCCATACAACCGGCCACGGTTTCTAATAAATATACACAATATTAAGAATGGCCGTTTTGATAATGCAGCGCCGTGAATAGCGCATCGGCTGTCATCGGGCCGCGGGCTTATGGGCCATTGTTCGTGAACAAACGCAGGAAACTGTAAAGTCGAAAGTCCGCCCGCTTGTACAGATTTCGCCGTACAGACAGGTAGGTCGCAGGTGTCTCTATTCTTCGTTAGAGAGCTAAACTCGGCTTGTAAACAACTCTATAAACAATGTAGAGCACTCATAAAGAGCTTACACGGTCCGATGCGGTTTTTGACTCCGATGAAAGAGAAGGAAGTTGTTCGTAATGTTAAATTTTGCTCGACTATGAAAGGAATTAGGATGACGGTGCGTTGTGTTGCATTGTACTTGGGCTATGCTATTGGCACAACATAATACAGCGCATGCAAGAATTGACCACATTATTCACAAGTGGTTATGTTTCCGACGTGCTTAGCAAGTGAAGATGTAACGTCTGAAGGAATAATACTGAAAAATTGTACCGTATATTATTTTAGCAATGTGTCCAAATGTAAAGACATTTTCTATATATTTTTCGATAATATAGGTGGTGCAGTAACGAGTTTGTATGCATGTGTATAGATTTAAATCGCCTTTCAACGTGGGTTCGTGGACAAATACGCGATACAAATCGAGTTTTATTAGAGTAAGGAGTTATAGTAATTGGTTTGTAGGTACCGCAGAGTTTATGTACGTATTTTGTTTCATTTCCACGTGACTCGATAACTCGATTTCTTTTACGATACGATTACGATACTTTTTAATATTTTTTCTATTCATCTCATTGTCATAAAAAATATCCTTTATTAGTAATAACTAAAATAAGTGTATTTCTAATGTTAATGCCATTGTAACATAAAAATACTCATAATAAATGTATTGTACAAGTTCTTGTAGAGGTTTGAACCTCGAAGCATTGCGAAGCGTACCTGAAATTTAGTCACGCGACGTTCTGTTGCGTATAGGGTAGATTCTATACATTGCATTTAACTATGCATGAGTACAAATAGGTTTATAGATATAGCAGGGATAAAATGACCGTAAAGCCTTCCCTATTCACTTTCCCCTTCAGGCGGATTGCGACGTCGGCGTCTCGTTGCTATGACGACGGCTTTTCATAGCTACGCGCATTGGTCGGAAAATTCAAAATGGCGGACATTTATCGATCGCTAGGGGAGAGGTTTCCGCAGAAACGAGACATGCTTACCCCTGTAAAGATAAATAGAGGAGACTCAGCATTTCGACGGAAATAACGACCTACGTACAGAGGCAAGTGCTTTGCGATCTATAAAAGGCCAGGGATGTTTTGAAGATTTTTTGGTTGATAAAAAAATTCCTGAAATACATAAAAAAATGTAAAGCTAAAAATGCATTAATCCTGTTTCAATACTACTGATATATTACACTCAGGTTTAAAAAAAAAAGAGGATACAACAGTTGGTTAAATTAGACATATTGATAATAAGTCGGAACTCCGGATCGAAGGAAATTGGTAAGATTAGTTTCTATTTGTAAAAGGAAAGAAAAGCCAAACGGGCATTGTAATGGTAATTGCTCACCGTCGCCTATAGACATTTGCAACGCCCGAAGCGTAGTTCGTGAAGTTATTTAGACAATTCAAATACTAATACAAATTGGTGTTACTGAAATGGTACAATAAAATAGAGGATTATATGAAAATATGCATCTTTTCTAGCATTGATACCTATCATATTTTAAACTGGTAAGAGAAAAGACATAATTTAATACGTAGATTATAGAATACATTAGTTGCTTCGAGATTATAAACATTGGACAGCAACAATTCAAAATCTGAGCTTATGGGTACCTCTTTACTTCCTTTTAAAACTAAGGTAAGCGTCCTTCATGCTAAGTGAACATGGAAGCATCACTGTACCAACTTATCATACTAGCGGAAGTATTGCGGAAGTACGCATGATTGTCTTTTTGTTCCGTTGTAGCGAGGGGACATTGGACGTGCATCCCTGTATAGTATACTTATAAAAAATAGATCAATCAGTTTTGTTTACTTTGCTTTTATTTTAAGAACGTACACAGATCATTTTCAGCTAAAGGTGATGTAATGGTCACTTACTATTTCCTTTTTAAGTTTATTATCTTCATTGACTGACATGTTATCTAACTTAAACCAATAAAGAAAATGAACAACTAGAGAAGCTGTAAAAACATTTGCAACGCTTAAAGAATCAGTAGTTATAGATGGCAGGTGCTACAAAACGTTTGGTTACCGAATAAAAGCGATTTAATGATGGTGTATCTTTTGATGTGGTGTTTTATCTGTTCGGTGGGCGTGTCCGCGAGGCGCGAGGCAAGTCGCGAGACAATGATCTATTTTTACGTGGTGCGTAAAGAGGCGGCCACGTGGCCAGCAGCTGCGCAGGCGCACGTGCCGCGTATTTATACTGCGCCGACGCCGAGCGACGCCGTCCGCCCTTTACCAGGATACTCCTGATATACTTGTAATTGCTGTTTTTTTACCTATGTTGGTAGAGTATCAAATGGTCATTGTGGAATCAAGAGATTATTTTGCCTGAACAAGGGATATCAACCATAAATTGCTCACTTGTCCAACGACTGTATTGTTCTTATCCTTTGAGGAAAACTTTTTATATCACTTGCAGTCCAATGCCCTCAATGAGCATTGGACTGCAAGTGATATAAAAAAGCGCATGGTTTCCAGAAGAACTTGAGATTATTACAGAATACAAGTTAATGCGATTATTGTCAGTATCAATATATAAATAAGAAAAGACAAATGTTTAGTTTTTCTCCTCTGTTTGTCAACCGATTTTCTTTATTTTTTAATTACTTATATGTGTGGTCAGTATTGTCGAGCTATAGTGTTAGTACTTAAAATATTTTAAACAGTAGTACGAAATATTTTTCAATATTAAAGGAAGTGTTCTCGATTCTGTTCGAGATTTATTTACACATGTACACTTGTATATAACAACGTATTAACGATAAAGATTGTTGCAAAAGTTAATGCAATGTTATATTAAGCTATTCATTTAAACGTCAGCGTTGTAAGCTGTCGCACTGTGGAAGTATTATCTTGACCAGTTGAGTGAAGTGGTTAAAGCGAGATAATTTTCTTCAATCCGCAATTTAGTAATCCACTTGGCCAACGTTAAGTGTGCACTATTATATCAAACGACAGGAAAATAGTTGAAAGCGAGCAAACAATGCAATTATTTATGTTAATTCCGTACGTCACCGTCATTTCTGTACATTCTGTACACGGGTGTGCATTGTAGTTGCCTACGTTGGACGTTGTCACGATTCCGATCGGTTGACAAGTTAAATACAATGCTTTACTTAACGTTTACTTTATATTTACTACTACTATTACTATTTTATATTTACTACATTTCTTATTCCCGAGTTTCGCATATATGAATAGTAATGTTGTAGTTATTGAATAATTCCGGAATTTTATAAATCAATTTATAACATCAAGCAATAGTTCTAGAACAATCTGTATAGCGGTTTGAAGGGTGTTGATGTTCTGAACATGTCAGGCTTCAAGAGTGTGACCATCTGTGACTAATTTCTAATAGTACAAATACTGACTAATACCAACTACAATCGTACTAACATGTATTGACCGGACAGATTTTACTAACAGTTTTATCCTCGCAGTACTGGTAACAAGTAACAATGAACTAATTCACACTAACAGTCCCATTAATACAGTCCTTTAGAGTTTGGTAGCAATGGTCTATGGGCGGCAGCGGCCACTCGGGACTGCTGCTAACACAGTTGCTGCTCTCGACATATAAAAAATTTATAACAATATACGATATTGCATTTTAGTATACTCCGTGGGTCTCTTCCTCGGGGATTAAGGCCATGGTGATATAAACATTGATAGATTATATGTTTAGTGAGGCGTCGTCGTAAACTTAATATTTGTTTTGCGAAAAATTTCTATGTATCAATACTACAGTCTTATCGACTACAGTAACTATAATGAAAACTGACTGCTGAATAATGTATGCTTATATAGAATAGGCGTCGGTGGAAAGCGACAGGCGCGCGGCGACCGGACGGCGCGGCCGCGGACGGCGAAATATGAACACCCCTGAGGGTTATTAATCTGCTCAATTATTATGAAACTGACGCACACTCTGACACATGTCTTCTTTGTCGCATCCGTTCCTAACAGGGTTGTCGATGCTTATTAGATATAAAAGTAAAAGTAATTTCGTGTGATAAATTCCTATCTAATTGAATATGTAACTCGTGTGTGCAGCAACTAACTTAAATTTATTTTTACACTATGTTTCATTATCATAATTTGTGATTCAAATTCTTACAAACTTTTTAATCCGGCCTTTAATCGACAATTACTACGTTATTAAATCGGTTAAGAAGTCTCTGATTTTTGTTGTATGTTTGTCTTAATGGAACATGAAATTTCAGATGCTGAAGTAGTGATGTCCAGCGTTCAATATGACATGACGTTAACGTCCGTTTCTTTGTCGTGGACGAGGCGCGCCGCCAACCCTGGCGTGCGTCCAGTGCGCCGCGCGTTCTCCAAAGCGCGCGGACAGGTGCGGGCGGCTGCCGCGCGTTTTCACACAAAACCAACGTTTCACATATAAAAGGCACTTCCTTTCATCCCGCAACCTACCGTCGGGAATGCCCATTAATTTGCCAACACAATATTTTTAGTGCGCGGCTCGCGTGTAATATATCGTGCCCACGTGTCTCCGTATGTCGTCCGCCGGCTGAACGGCTGCGTCAAATTATTTTCGTTCATGTCACAAGATACGGCGCTCATCTGGACGTTTTTCCTTTAAAAATCACACCAGTTGTTGGCTTAATACGGGTCATATAGCGCGCTTCCGCCGTGGTCTGGAAAACGTCCATCGAGGAAAAAAATTTTGCTCCAATATTTTCTGGCATTTACAAAATTATAAATACATATATGAATATTATGTTTTATTTTCTTGCTAACTATAAAATGCTCCATAACGTGTAATTTAGGTACAATATTCTAATCATAGTATTCACATAGCCTCAACAACAAAACAAATGTCTAAATTGATTTTATTATGCTTACTTGTAAGCTTTGTTGGTGGGTCAATTTTAATTTTATATCCTTAAAAGCACACCAAGAAAACAGGTGTAATATTAAAGAAATACTAAACAATATGTGAGTAAACAATTATAAAAAATCCATTCTATAAACGCCGTTTATTTCATCATGATCATCAATCATAACAAATCTGTTTTCTCTATGTCTCGGTGAAGCTGGAATATTTTTTGTATAATAACAAGTTTATTTTCAGTGAACTGGATACAATGGCCTGAATTTTCTTAACGGATGTTCGTCGATACATCTCTCTAACTCGTTAGCGGTATGTGCGATTAATATTACGAATGCCAATAATAATGACAGCTGCGCGTAATAAAATAGGAAAGATAAAAACAAAACGATGCAGCACACGTACCCGCGAGTTGTTGCGATTATAAATGTGAATGTTTTCGTCAACACTATACTATCGTTAATCGCAAAATAAGACCGCTGGTGCGCTTTGATTAAAAGATTCACCAGAAAACATTTGCTATTATTTATCGAGTCTGTTGCAGCTGCTTTGGTACTAATAGTACTAATTAATAAGACGTTGCAATAAATCTTCATTGCATTGTTCGTTCTATAAACAAATTTTCCTTATTAAAAGGTCGTCGTTCGTTATGTAGTGGATACAGATTATATATCTGGCATTACGTTTCTATTACAAATATATTTCAGGTTATTTCATGTCAGTATAATCTTGGATTGGATTGCAAAATAACGTAATTTTAAAAATATAATGAAAAGAAATGACGTTATTTATATTTTCATTTTAAAAATGGACCATGTTACGTACTTTTATTTCGTTTCCTAGTGTCATCGTGGTCAAGACTTTCGGTATACATTCGAATGGAATAAATTGTATTAAACATTACAATTGTATGCTAAAATTTAGATTACAAAACATTTTAGTATGTTGGACGTGGAGAGTACCTATAGTGCTGTATAATTATTTAAAGTTATTTTAGTTATGCTGTCGAAATGCTCATTGCCGTCACTCGTGATGGCATGTTACAATTAGTCAAGTTAAGCATCGTTAGACACAGACGACCACGGATGGTCGATCGTTACTGGCGAAGTTATTGTTAGCTGACAATCGACAGAATCTGAAAGAGGTATGTAAGACCGCACAAACAAATTTATCTATTGAAGTTACTTAGGTGTTCTAGGTTAATACCTAGAACACCTAATGATGCGCTAATGCGCGGTATCACTACCGCTACCCGCTGCTTGTGTTTATGTCGCTGAATTCCAGTAATTCCGTCGTCATGTTCCAGTATTCCAGACTTATGTTCACGACAGATCTTTTAAAAATAGGTTGGCGATTGACCTTTCTGATACTTGAAGAAAATAAAATAAACAAACGTACATGACAATTCATATATATGTAATGAAAGTCATTCGAATGCCAAAACCGTCCGGTACGCCTCAATAACAGACAAACATGTTACTGACTAGTACCTATTGACTGCGATGAAACAGCATGCGCTGAAGATATTTAAAGTACCTACAGTCCTTTCTTTGCGATAGTTAATGTTATGAAAGTTTTCATACCTTTCACTATAGTAACTCTAAAGTTCGATGTTCTACAATTTCGACTTTGAGAAAACGTTTAAAAGAATTTAGCAATAAAATTAGTGTCAAATTACACGTGTACGTAATATTTAATTAACTTACTAAATTGGCTAACCGATAAAAATACAAAATTGTGCAATAATTCGAATCACAGCTAAATAATTATCAGTGTAATTTAATTTCATTACATTAATTGTAATGTTATTTTATTGTAAATGCGATGTCTTGTCACAGACCATCACGCCGATAACAGTTACAGTGACAGAATGGTTTAGGAGTAGTTTAAAAGCTGACTTAGTGTATTTAAAACCGGTCAAAACATTTTTAATAATATTAATTAATCATGAATCTTTTAATAATCATCAACCCTTTTATCCTTCTTATTCTTAAACGCTATTGATTTAAGACTTTTTCAAATAGCTGAAATAATGAATGGGATCTTAGTAAATGGTTACAGTTGCCAACAATATACCTTATAAATTATTGGTATACATTGAACGACATAAGAAGCAACGTTTTGGGTGCTGCGTTTCAGTACTTTCAATGTTAATAGAGTTGGCACGTGCGTATGTATATTAATTCAACAGTTAATTAGAGAAAATCTGCATCTGTTCAAATTAAGAACCGAAACTTTGGTGCGTATCCAACAGCAAACATATTGTTATGTGCAAATCGTCACGTACACTTCGTATATATCATGTTTATCGCAACACATTAGAATTATGCATTGTCTTTTTTAGTTTTTTATTAAAATATTTTCCATTTCATAGCAATGATAGCTTAGAGATTTGGATTTCAGTTTCGAAATTCAGGGTTTTTTACTGCAGGGAATTACTGTACTTTGCTGAGCTGAATAAAAATACCCTGAGGTAAACTGTACCTACTTCGTGTTTAAATCGCACTCGGGCAGCGTGGGGGTCAAGAACCCCAACACGAATTCTGAGAGGAGAAATTTATTGGACAGTTGTAAAACATAATCATTAGCAACGATGACGATTTTAAAGTCTATTAATTATTATTATAATTGTAATCTACAGAAAAAATCTATTTGCATGGCAGAGATACATGTGCAGTAATAAGCAGTGTGTCATCATTATAACTCTAAGTAGAAACGAGACATAAATATTTTGTGCAATAAATTTTAGTGATATTTGACGTGAAAATTCACGAACAAATAAACCCGGCGCGGCGGGCTGTCGACCGCGGGGAACTGCCGAATGACACTTAAAAACGCCTGTCTGCATTTATATTATGTGGCATAAATAACATTTTACATTAAACTATCTGGGCTAGTCGCTACTGCCAAAAAATAATAACCATACTCCCGACGGTGATTAGTCAAATACGTCTATCTACAAAGAATTTTTCTTACGAAGACACATAATATGCAATCATTCATACTTATTTAAGCTTCTAGTGAAAATGTTTACGTACGTTTCGAGCTTACAGCGATTTATGTAGCGTATTCCATAAATGCGTATCGATAGATAAAATGGAAACTGCATTAATTAGGTGTATGTGCAACATTAGTCGATACACCGAAACAGTTGTATCAGCAGTAAGTGTGACGGGTACTAGATTTCCAACAAATCAGCTTTAATTCTGATTAACGGGAATGAGTAATCGAGTGTTTGTGTTAAAAAATAGTTCCCAGTAAATCTCAGCGGCTAATGCGTTCTGCAGTCGTAGCGCGCGTCAAGTCACACTTCGTCGGCAACTGTTGTCTGCGTGTCTCGACAGCTGTGTTCTACTTGCGCATGTACGGAGCTAGCCGAGAACGGTGACCAGATCGCAGACACAATAACGGACATGTGTTCAATTGAAATAAGTATATGTAGTTATTCAACAAATTGACTGTTGTCCCTCTTCGATCTGCCACATCTATCTTTTGACCAAAGTTAATAGAGTCCCCGGTTATTACACCCAGATGCTACCATAACTCTTTGAAAAGAACGTTGCGTTTATGTTCTTTATATGATATTCGGGAGTTTTGCGTAACAAGTGAAATACATCTACTTCGATTTCATACCATTGAACTCTGGTTGGATTTAATTTTTTTATTCATTGCCGTACCATTACGGACTGTCCGGTCTAAAACCGATCGTTTGGCGACCGGAGCTGTAGTGGCGCGCCACTAAGCAGATTAAAACTCTCTCCTGACCATTATATGAATTTTTAATCCTTTGCACGTTTTACATTAAACACTAAATCGGAACAGTAACGAAATAAATAACATTAAGAAAATTATTAATGTCACGACAGATGCACGTCTTTGTTAATGTAATCGCAGTGATTTCAGACTTTTTAAAAATAGCATTTATGTTTTGCACTAATCCTCTATTTCTTGTTTCGTTTAATTGCGAATCTGTTACTTTATAATGAGATTCCTTGTATATATTATTGAGTATAACATTTCAGACAGAGATTTTTGGCTCTCGGTGCTTTCTGCTTACCCCGTTAGGGACCTGGCGTGAGGGTATAATAATAA
>DWUN01003757.1:0-11616 GCA_018249975.1 Passova gellias
TTTTGATCAATTCTACCCCCAATGGGATCAAATAGGGGATGAAATTTCCACAGGATCTGGATTTACGCGAGTAACACCGCGGGGCACAGCTCGTACTAAAATTAGATTCTATTAAAGATCAAGCGCAGCACAAAAGTTTTAAGAAGTTCAATAAAATTCAAAAACAGACCGAATTTAATCTATTAATAGGCACTTTCTAAGGTGCGGTTGCTGCATCTTGGAATTAACTTCGCTTACCACCAGGCGAGCTGGCAGTCAAACGCAAGCCTATTGCACGATAATAAAAAAAATAGTTATACCTTCAATTCTACAGTTTTATTATAAACACAAAAAATAAATTTTCGTAATGAATGGTCGACCGTTGCAAATATTGTTTGTTAGTAGTCACTTTGTTGGTGGTATGTACTCGTATGTTTACTAATAATATAATAAAGAGAAAAATTTGTTTGTTTGTTTTGAATAAACTAAAAACACTGAACCTATTTTAAAAATTCTTTCACCCATAGAAAGCTACGTTATCAGCGAGTGACGCAGACTATATTTCATTTCCATAGAAATTAGGAATCCTTACGAAAATTACAATAATGTAAACCGAGGGAGCGAAAGTATGCCTATGAAAGTCATGTGTTCGGCGTGCGCTGCGAAATCTAGGCTGTCGGTTGGTCGGGAAATGAGGTTATAGGGCGACATGTAGGCTGTTTATTAACCCGAAAATCCCACGGCATTAAAATCTCCGCGGGTAACAGCTCGTGTAATATACAGTAGTAGTAGTAAGTAGTAGTAGTAGTAGTAGTAGTAGTAGTAGTATATTTTAGTGTAATATCACTTAGGTACGCTTCATGTTTCACCGCTTTGCATGCATGCATGTTATTTTGTTACCTCGCCTGTGCTTGATTACGTGTGCAGTATGATAATATATAATATACTATAGATATTTGCATATATGTATATAGAAAAGTTCCCAGCTATTTATTTTCACTTTGAATTATGTAAACGTTAAATATTATTTTTCTCTCAACAAGTCCTTGTAATTTTTTTTTTTCAATTATGTTATTTAAATAGACTGAAGTTAAATGTTTTTTGTTCGTAAACAAGTATTCCTCAAGCCGCCTCACTAAAGCATGTGTCTTGTGTCTGTTTACTAATACACCCACATAGCTTATGATTGTATTTTTCTTTTGTTGTTGTTTTTGGTTCCGTTACTCATTTTGTGTTTTCCTCGCGCGCACGCACGTGTGACATAGGTAACGATAAATTTGTCGAAAACTCGAACGACCGAAGTGCGCACCCGACACCACACCGACGACTCGTCGCTCGGCAGTTTCAAATTCGAGGTTGGATTTTATTTAATTTAATTTATTTTTATTTAAGTCATATTGATTTTTTTATTTTAGTTTTTTTTATAAACCTTTTTAAGCGTTTCTCTTTCGGGGTTATATCCAATTTTTATTACGCATCTAATGTCGGGATTAATAGATTGTATCGTATGTGTTGCGTAAAAAACTTCGATAGCGTGTTTCACGTCACGGGACTTGTGTCGCCATCTAGTATTGCAACGGTGCAACTTTTATTACTGATTGCACTCTTGGTGCTTTCGTTATAGATCGTGCCTGTAAACTTTTATATCGGGGGTTCGATTCCCATCCGAGACAGATATTTGTGTGATGAAGTCATTTGTTTGTTCTGTGAACCAGTTTGATAAATATACAGATAGTATAGCAAGTGCCTTTTTCCTGTTACGTGACAAGATAAAGGCCTTTGTATTATATATGCTTATCAACTGTCCAGTTACCATAACACAGGCGTTCAATTGTCCAATTTAGATTCGGATAGCCGCGTGTGGAATTGTCCTAATTATTATCACTAATCCAGTAAGTATATGTACTCGTACATGCCCACAGGACCAAGAGTCCACGGAACACGACGGCGATATCGAGGACATATCGGACGGGGAGCGGACGTCGTCGTCGGAGAGAGGCAACCGACCGACCTACTACCCCGGGAACAACGATGAGGAGACACCCAAGTGAGCAATAATAATAATACATAATAGTAAAACCTTGCATTATTCCTTTTAGTATGCCGCAATAATCATTAATTGTTTATGCATCATTGAAATAGTAGTTTTATTATTGATTAATCATATTAATGACCCCCTTCGCTGTTGGATGAATCTCCCCCTTCTCCCTCTCCATTTTCCTCTACATGCCTATTACTCTACTACTTTGAAGGTTGTTAATGTATATGTATGTCATTGTCCTTGTCTAACGTGTATATCCCCTCCGTCTCCGCAGCGAGTTCACGGTGAACGCGATGGACGCGGCGGAACTACGGCAGTCGGTGCGGCGCGCGCAGCGCTGGACGCGCGCCGGCCCTGCCCCCGCGCCGCCCTCCCCCTCGCCCGCCGCCGCGCCGCCCGCGAGCCTCGCGCCCGCCACGCTCGCGCTGCCCGCCGCCGCGTCGCTCAGTGGCTCGCCTCACGACTCCGACGACGAGGTCAGCCTGGTGGTAACCGCTTATTGTTGTTTATTTATCTATAACTGGCCTCGTGGTCGAGCGGTTAGAGACCTTGACTGCAAATCCGAAGGTCGAAGGTTCGATTCCAATCCAGGACAAACATTTGTGTGTGCAGCAGATGTGTTTGTTCTGTGTCTGGCACTTAGTATTTTTGATAAGCAAGTATTTATTATGAGTTACCTTGAAGCTGACGTAACAGTGTGTGGGCGGAGGCCTAACTGTTAAATTGTCCCGCAGGTGTCGACGCCGTCCGGCGACAACGCGGACCGCAACCCGCTGTCCGGCTCGTGCGAGTCCATCGACACGGCGGGCCGCCGCGAGAAGTACATCAAGTCGGCCTTCGATAGTCTCAGCGGCGTTGAGCTCGACTCTACGCTCACTGGAGGTGACCGCCGCACGCTTCCTTCCTACTCAGAAAGAAAGAACTTGTTTATTGCACCCGTTTTACAATTAACTAAAATATATGATAATTTACATCTATTTGCACCATATATGTACTTTTTTTTAATAATTCAGATATTTGGCGCTCTGTACTCGTTGCTAATCATTATAAGGGACCGTTTTATAGGTCCACTGCTGGACCGGGTCTCCGTTCATACAGAGAGAGTTTCAGGCTATAGTCCACCACGCGGGCTGAGTGCCGATTGGTAGACTTCACACGGCACAGAAAATATTATACACTTTATAATATCGCTACTTAGGTGTGCAAGTGTCCTTGCGATATTTTCCTTTACCGTTACAGCGAGTGATGTTTTAATTTTATTTACAAAACGCACGTAACGAGTCAGAACCCAGACCGCCCCGTAGTGGGAGGCTGAATTTCAAACCACTAGGGTCAATTTCATCAGTGCTCCTCCAATAATGATATTAGTAATAATAAATAGTTTACAATGATCGGTGTTGTTATGTTTCGTGTCGTGCAGGCAACACGTCGCTGTCAGCGCAACACCTGTCGCGCGCTCCAGCGCCTCGGACAGACCCCGAAGCGGCCAGGAGGCGCGAGGAGCTGCAGCGAAGGATACTGGAGACGAGGCGCCAGCTGGAGAGCGTGAGGACCCCTTTGCTCAATTCTCATGTGGCACACCCGAATACATACGTGGACTCTTAAGGGCCGATGGATGGATACCGAAAAAGAGAAGAAAAAAACTAACACAAAAGTCTGACTGTCATTTAGAACCTTGGGTCCTTCACTATATAATAGTATTAATCGGCCCACGTATTTACAAAAAGCTAATACCGACGATTCCCCGTCAGGTGGCGTTCCGATCGAACCTGAAATCGAGCCAATCTACCACCGACCTGTCGTACATACCGGAGAAGGACGGCTCGCGGCGCGGCCGGCCCGTGTCCATGGCGGCGCCGCCCAACGCGCGCCCGTACGGTGAGTCGCCGTGACGTCGCGACATCCGCAGGGACGCTTCGTAACGATGTTGAATAGTCAAAGGCATTCTCATTGAAACGTTTGTGAATGAAAATGATGTTTTTTGTTGTTGTTAAATACGATTTTCGACAGTCGTTTGTTTGACAATCACATGCTTTTGACTATACAAAGTTCTATCAAGATGTTGTCATTTATATTTCCAAAGTATCTTCTACAAAAAAATTGTTATGTTGAATTATGTTCTTGGAATAATGATTTAGTATTATATATAAATGACTTCATTACGTAAGAAATGTTGCTACTTCAATCACTAACATTGATCATTATTTACAATGAGAAAAAAAATATAGCAAATATATATTGTGACATACTAACGTGTAACCGTTTCTCCCCCTTAACGCTCGCCAGGATTTACTAACCCCCCTATTTGTGTCGACGAGAACCTAGACAGTTTGAACAGTAACTACTTCGATAGCCTCAATCCGTACCAAACGTTGAATCTCGACTATCGCAACAAAAACCCGTACGCCATTCCCGCGAACTTGAACCACCGACTGATACCGGAATATTTGGATAACATACCCACTTGTATACCGGCGAGCGTCAGGATCGACCAAGAGAAGAACAACACGAACAAGGTATACCCGAAAACGATTTACAAGGATCAGATCGCGCAAAAGCAGCCGCTGGCGTTCACGATCGACATGGGCAAGAAGCCGGTGTCGTCCAAGGTGTTCAACAGACTATTCCCGAAAGCGTACGACGACAAGGAGCCGCCGAAAGTGCCGCCGAAGAACTTCCACTTGAATCTCACGGACAAGCCGCAGCCGAAAACGCCCAAACCGAACGCCAGGAGCATCTTCAAGAATTACAAGTCGTGTCCCGTTTCGCCCGTGTCCGAGGAGTGCAAGTGGGCCGATAAAGTGCCGCAGAGCGAAACGAAACACCAAGTGCAGCCCGAGAGGAATCCGCCTGATCCCAAAAAGAGGAATTCCCTCGGCTACTTCGTGGGTCTCGATAGGAAGATGAAGGACAGCGGTAAAAGCATCGTGGACACGATACAGAGCGATACGGAGAAAATGATCGCCGAGATCACGCGCAAGTACGGGGATCTGGACGAGTTCGAGCCTAACTCGCTGGGGAACCTCGACCTGAAGCCGAGCAGGGAGGTGCGAGAGAAGGACGACGGCAACTTCTCGTCCGACTCCCTCGAGGACTGCAGCCTGAGTCAGGACGCGAGCTGTAAAAACAAGCTGTACTCGAAGCGAGTGTGCAAGAAACACACCAAGGCAAAAGCGAACGGCATGGCTCGCCGTTCCGTTTCCAATTACGAAATTTACGGCGGCACTTTCGAGAAGCCCGCCGTGCCCGTCAAGCCTCCGTGCATCGGCCAGAAGAGTTCTACCCTGCCGCGCAATATGCCCTCCAATCTCGACGACATCATGGACGAGGACTCCATGCATCCGAACTACGGAATGTACAGGTGCCAGAGCGTTTTGACCAAGCGATGCGTGACCAGGTCCAACGAGTCGGTGCTGAGCGACAACTCAAACTGTTCCAGCGTTTCCAATGAGATATTCTTGAAATACGGCAACGAGGTAGCGTTCCAGCAAGCCAAGTGTTCGGACAGCCGCTACCATTTGAACGACTCGCAGAATTGTTCGTTCGAGAATATCAATGAACCGGACGCCAATTATTTGGAGAGTCACAGGCACAGCAGCGCTAGTTTCTTCCTCAATCAGAAGAAGTATATGAAGTCCAGTTTCAGTCAGGAGTCGATGTTGTCCGACGAGTTTTTGGACAACGACAACCAGCTGTCGCGGACCAATTGCAACTCCTTGGAGAGCGTGCTGTCGGATGACTCGGAGTGCACGAAAAGTGCGCCTCTGGAAATGCTATTCGAGGGCGCGCGACCGGCCAGAAAGAAATCTCAAGCTATTGGAGTCCCGAATAGCAAGAGCTGTTACGAATTCGACAACACTTCAAAGAGTTACGGCTCCAGTCCGAACAACGCACCTTACTTGACCGGATACATGTACAATAATTACATGGGTGAGATGTCGAGTCCCAGAGCGGATTATCAAGAGCACGCACCGCCGATAGTCGTTCCGAAACCTCCCGTGCACAAGGTTTACGGTTTTGAAATCCCCACCTCAGAATTTTCCGGACATAAAACTGTGACGCGATCGAGGAGCTTGTACGATTCCGCATCGAAACAACCGCCGCCGGCGGCCAAAAATATAGCGTTTTACATTGACGGCAATAATTTGCGACAGTATACAAGCGAAAAGAAAAAGACTGATGAGATTCCAAGACTAAACAAGGGTGACTACATGGCTAACACTAGTAAGTCGTTGCAACCGAAATTCGCGGAGAAACATAAGTACGTGAGCGAAATGGAAGGTTGCGATAAGAACACCATGATTAAGTCGAAGAGTTGCAGTTTCGAGGTGGTCTTAGAGCCGGCGTCTAAGCCGAATCCATTAAAGAATCTGATGGAGAAACGGAATTCGCATGTACAAAAGAATTTGGAGAAATTCGAAGATCAAATACGAAAGAATACGCAAACTAAAATGAACAAGAATGAACTCAATAAAGAAAAAGCGAACAGTGCCAAGTGTAATAACACTACGAAAAGCCTGGAGAGAGGCTCCGGACAGAAGAACAATAATGTTAAAATAACAATGGAATTTGTACCCCATAAGCCGCCAAAGCCCATCAAAAGAACGTCTTCTATTAAATTAAATAACAGATTGAAGGCGGGCTTGGAGAAAGGCACTTTGAGTTCGTCAATATCTTCACAGTATAAAGCTAAGTTGGACGGTCTGCAGAATAAGAATTACATTTCTAATAAAAAACACGAGGATAAAAATTCCAATCAAGTTGAATCGATGGAAAATTCTGAAAAATCGTTTGACGTTTTTGTCAAGGAAAAGGATGTCAATGAGAATAAATCAGAAATGCAAATGGACAGTTTAGAAGTGTACGCGATGCAACGAATGGATAGGATGAAACAGGTGAGCATGGATTCTCTTGACGTAATTGAGGATTGTCGCGCTGATTTCGCCAAAGATTCATTAGATTATTACTCTGAACAGGGCAAATACAACTATAGCAAAAATTCCAAAGATCAAATCAATTTACGAATTACCAAAAACGAGTTAGATCACACCGCACCATGCCACAGCCGACAGAACGCGGAGTCGAAAGAGAATATCGCGCCAGATATGAGCGACGAAGTTAAAAAGTATAAATATATCGAACGCAAATTGGAAATTATCAACAAATTAGTTGAAATGGAGGAGCGGAAGATACTGCAAGAGAAAATATTGAAAGAATGGCGCATGAGGCCGTTGAAGGCGAACATAAACGACGGCAGAGGCGTGGTGAAAGTTTTGTCCAGAAAATTCGAGAAGCTAGCAACGAAACAGACCACGGTGCCCAATTTTGCCTCGTTAACCATGGAGGAAGCCGACACGGACACGGAGAATTCCGATAACAAGGAGATCAAACGGAATCTAAGCCTGCCGGACATTCTGGACACCGATCAGATAGGGCTCACTGTCGAAGGTGTAGATGTGTCTAACGACGCCGGCAACGAGAATTACGAACAGCGACACGACCAAGAGGAGGCGCGGCTGAACAACACCGTTCGTAACGAAATACGACCGCCGAAGACATTACCGCAACGCGTCTACAACGAAACGGTCATACCGAAGACGGACGTGCATTTGGACAGCGAGAATTACGAGTCGTCCACGACCAGCTCGAGCTGCACGAATTCACCCAAACGGATGACCTTTTACGGGTTCAACAGACCGAAAACGCCGTTCAGAAAGGTCATGAGGGCACCGGCGCCGAGGCTGTGCACGGACAATCAGTGCTTCGGTAGGGTGCGGCCGGTGATATGTTCGGGGAATGGCGTTAGGTTGGTCAGAAAGATACCCTTCCAAGTGCAGGTGCTACCGTCGAAGTTCTCGCCCCAGCCAGGTTGGAGACGCATGATAGTATTACATGTCGTGATTCCTTTAATTTAGCTTCTTTTTATTTACTAGAATAATAGTAATTACCCGTAAAGACAGCGCGTTGGTGTTGTAAAGTTCTTAGTTTTCCAAATTGAATTTTTTTTTGTGATCTTTTGTGAGGGTAGCCTGAAGATCTTTTAGATACATAATACATGAATAAGTCCGAGACTTTTGTAAAGACGACCTCTGCCGGCCTCGGATAGGACATCAGTCTTATTCGAACTTGGCTCCTAAGCCTGTTATTACAATTGAATATAATTATTGTAACAGTAAAGAAATTCATCGCGAGGGAACCTGATCACCTTGGACATCTACACAATTCTCTCTAAAGCGCATGAAACCTGCCAACTTCCGTATGGCTAGAGTGATGGGCTACATGCCCAACAGTGGGACTATAAAAGGGTCGATGATGATGTATGATTTATACCTGCTTTCTACGTGTATTCGATATATGTATTATAACGTCTACAGAGGCACTTCACAACACGTCACAAATCATGACGCTTCCAAAAAAATAATTGATTTGCATTGTCTGCATGTTTTGCGATTTTTAATCTGTATTTTTTTATTATTTTCATGACGAATGTCGCATATGTTTTTATCTTTACACCGCACGTTATATCATTGTGTGTATCAATTAGATTTATTATTATCATTATTATTATTTAATTTTTATTTTATTTTACGCTTCTATTCCGTTTCAAACGACGCTCCGACGTGGTCAGAACGATTGGTCCTTTTAATATGATGAATACGTAAATACAAGAGGAATATTGGCCTGGCTCTCTCTCAAGCAAAAATGACGGCGGATGAGGAGTTTCGACCGTTCCATTACCATTACCACGTCGGCGGGTCGGTCGCGGGCCGCGTGTGCTAACCGTGCGCGTATTGGACAGCGAACCGCTCGCTGCTGTCGCCGTCCGACGCCGAGGAGCAGGCGGCGGGCATGAGGCGCGCCATCTCGCTGTCGGACCTCGCCGCCAAGCCGGTGCCGGCGCCGCGCACGCCGCAAGGTGGGTCCGGTGCGGGGCGGGGGAGGGGAGCAGTAGAATTGGCGAGTCAAACTGAGTATCGAGCGCTGGGACGTGGCGCTCTTTGACAGAGCGTCAAAAGAGTCTTCCTTCAAAAGCCGCAATATATGGACTTTCTTTATCGCAAAGGCTTTGGGATACCGACAGTAACGTAACCGTCTTGTAGGTGGAGCCACTAACAAATACACGTTTAGTAAGAGATTGACACTTGTCTAACACACTTCTCTCGCTGGGAGCCTTCTTGTGACGCTCACTGGTTATTTTCGGGGGATCTTATTGAACGGGGGGGGGGAGGGCTGAGAGGCAATTGCTTATTAAATTCTTGGGTTCTTCTTGAATGGGATTTGATTTGGCATCATCATAAACCAATCGTGTATATATATTACGTTTAGAAACGCTAACGACTTGTGAATTAAAAAATATGCTTTTTTATTTGTAAATTGTAACTAATTTTTCTATAAACTATAGTATACGTAACCTATTCACCGCATGTTTTCGTCTTGCATACTATGATTGTAAAAATATGCATGTATATAGCTTTTGACTTTGAATGACTAAATATAACATATGCATTTGTTTTTTGTGTGTATGCGTGTGTGTCCGTGTGTAACTCGTTATAGTGATTCTACTTTATTTCCTACTTCGTTTTCAATATTTCATTTATCTAATATGCAATTGGTTGGTGAACAATAATTTAACTGGTTTGTATGTATGTGTTTCATTTAGGTTTTGAAAGTGGTTATGGTATTAAATTTGTGTATATATAGTATTTAGTTATTATTCAAGAGTCTTGGGAGCTTTTCTGCTGATTTTTCCCACGTCCTGCCGCAGTCTGAGGGGTGCTTAAAATTGGATGAATGTTTTATATGAAAATGTATGACATTAATAAAGTTATGTAAATTTATTTAATACTAGCTTTTGCCCGCCACTTTTTCCGCGTGGAATAGTGACTATTGGCAGAATTTGAAGTATTTCAAAATAAATTATAGCCTATATGTTGCAGAGGACAAATAGCTATATAACAAAAAAGTTTCATCAAAACGCGTCCAGTAATATTTGCCCGAAAGCCGGACAAAAGACAGAGAAACAAAAATTTCCAAATTTTTTTTTTTTGATTTGTGTTACTTCTATGAAGACCCCTAGGCGTATTTTTTTTAGTTTTTATACAATGTACAGAATTGAACTCTTCTATAGTTTTATTATATGTATAGATAAATACATACCGCATAATGAAAGAAGTATGACTGATTAGTTGTGGCTCTAACGATTTGATTAAAATTGAATATAGGACTTTTTTGTTATCCAAAAATTGTTTTTTTTTCGATGTTTCATTCTCAGAAACTTTCATTTTCATACTTTTCTGAAAATTCATTGCGTCGATATTCATCATTTAATAATAGACGGCGCCAATTGAAATCATTGTCAGTATAAGTTTTTTATAAAAGTTGGGAGTTTTCCGAGTCAAACATTTTATTTAACACAATCTTATGATCAAATGAGCAAATCTCACTCGTATAGATTTCATTATGTAATACACACGTAAATATAAACAGCAGAATCGAATGAAAACGCATGAAACTTATACGTATTGACGCGCGACAGGCTCATCGAAACCGATACAGCCGTCGAGCGCCAACACCAGCAAGTCGCCGAGCGGGTTCGTCCGCCCGGCGCCGCGCTACAACAACAAGTCCAACATGACGAGAAGCTCCAGTGTTGGCGTGTTAAATAATCAGGTATTGGATTGTTCGAGAAGCATGGCCCTTACTGGTATTATTATGTAGAATAATAATAAGGTAATGTAGAATACAAATCTATGTCGGTTTATAGTAAAAACCAAGAGCCCAAACCGTTAATATAATTAATACCTTGAGTTTTATTACCAAGTGGCTATTCCGTGGGAATATCGAGATAAAAAATATCCCAGATTTCCAAATATTATCATATGAAATTTAATTACAATCGGCCTAGAAAATGGAACATACATACATTTGTATTTATTGGTTCATATCAGAGTGACTCCGAGTCGGATCCGCAACCGTCGCGGCAGGCTCCGCCCCGCGCGCAGGGCGTCATGCGGCCCACCATCAGCTCGCTGAACAAGGCGGCCGCCAACACGGCGCGCCGGCGGCCCCTGCCCAGCGCCTACAGCACAGGTTAGATATTAGTATTATCATACTATTGTTACCATACCCACTAACAATTCTCATCCACTCGCAATTGTTACACATTAACTATTGTCACCAACTGTTAACTATTACAATTGAACGGTCTAATTAGACGCCGAGGAGTAGTTAGTATTTACCATTACACTAGCTACGTACATCTACTGTATGTTAGTATTAATACCCACCGAGACTGATCCTCACGCCGCATGCAATAACGCCTGCAGCCAACGTCGCGGCCCGCTCCGAGTCCAGCTCGGAGGCTGACGAGAGGGGGAGCGCGGAGCCCCCCCAGCCGAGGCCCCGCGCTGCATCCGCTGACCGGACGCCGAGGCGATTGGGTAAGGATATAACGTCAAAATTGGCTCCTTGGTTCCCTACCGCCATCTGTAATAATATTCCTCTGAATATAAAAAAAAAGTAACATCACGCCTGTAATCCCCGAAGGGGTAGGCAGAGGAGTGTAGTACATCCCCACATTTCACCAGTTACGTTTA
>DWUN01003758.1:0-11614 GCA_018249975.1 Passova gellias
CAAGATCTTCTTTTGCGATTTCCCAAAAATAGTCTTTTTTGAGTTAAGTCAGTATTCCAATAAGCATGCGATATATTCTTGGAGGTATTAGAAGTAACATAGAATACTTTAAAAAAAAAAAATTTTTTACAAAACATAAAAAATATAGGGATACAATAACTAGTAATGCTATAATACAATAACCCAATGTCCACGGGGTAACGTATACATTACTGGGAAGGCACAGAGCCTCGAAGGCTTTGAAGCATACCTACGCACAATTGACATACTATCGCGCGCTGGTATGACCACACGTGCCAGTTTGAACGGAAATGCAACCGATGTACGCCCAAAACTATGTGGTGATGTATTTGTGGTTTATGTTATGATCTGTGTGTCGTTATGTATACCAGAATGTCAATACAATTTATTTTGACCATCTCGGAGCTTAATGTTGCTTATTATGCGAAAGTGTAAAGTGGAAATCGGAAAGTGTAAAGCTTCTTTCGTATATTAAATTGTCAAGCTTTCCAATTCATACACTTACACAGTAATAGTTTTTGCACATTTTTATTTTCAAATCGACTTTTAGCAATAGTCTGAAAATTGTACGTTAGAGAGAGAATCTGTTTTGCATCCACAAATACGCCGGTCTACATCTATCTAGTCGGTGGCTATATCTGGATCACTTTTACTTTTCACCGCTGCGAATTAAAACGCGACCGTGAAGCGAGCGGCGAACATTGCGTGCGTTCGACCGCACGGGGATGAGCTACGTGCGATTAAAATCTATCTATCTATACATATAATAAAACTGTAGAAGAGTTCAATTCTGTACATTGAATAAAAACTGAAAAAAAATATTCCTAGGCGTTTTCATACGAGTGACACAAGCCAATATAATTCATTTTGAAATTTTTGCCTGTCTGTATGTTGTCCGGCTTTCGCGCGAGAACTACTGGACGGATTTTGATTAAACTTTTTTATATAGCTATTGGTCCTCGGCAACATGTAGGCTATAATTTATTTTGAGATACTCCAAATTCTGCCCAAAGTAACTATTACACGCGTACGAAGTCGCGGGCAAAAACTAGTACTTAATAAAAGTGATATGGTATTAGGTAAGGTAGAATCACATATTTTTTTCCTTTTCCATACCTCTTTTTTGCGTGCTAGGAGAGTAAGGAACGAACTGACTGCCGTCACGAGTGGCCGGTGCCACCCATGGACATCTGCAACCGACCTCTAATAAGGCTGTAGGGATGGGACTTTTTTTCTTCTCGCCGGGTGGAAAGCGACGTTGTGGCGTATGATGTAGCACGCTTGCCGAGTAAAATTATACGTATTATGCAATAAACTCTTAATATCCGCAATCCTATTAGCAATAATCAAAGTTGGTGTTATTACCGGTATTAATAAAGTTTGCAATGGCGGTACGCTCATTACTGTCTGATGCAATTGACACTAACAGTCTCATTGATATAGTTCTATTCAACGTAACTTACATTAACTGTTTTGCGACTCATTTGATATAAATAAATTAATGAATAAAAACATTTTTTAAAACAAACTTCTAGTCCGCCATTTTGGATTTAGGCTGACGTCATTTTATGTCTCGTATTCTTATCGACAAACCCTTTCATTTAATATCCACATCATGGGGGCTTCATAACAAATAATAGGTCAGCAATCTTGGGGCGTGCGCCATATTGGATTTAGAATGACGTCAGAAGACTAATCAAGCATTGTCCACTAAATCAAACGTGTATGCGAAATTTCAGCCTAAATTAAATTAAGAGGTTTAAAATTCAGTTTCAAGATTTGACCCGAACATGTAAGATACATTCATACGTTGCAAGTTAAATAAAAGCTCGTAAAAAGAGGTATAAAGATAAATTGTCTTACGATAAATAGAGGAATGAGCTCGCATCTAAGTATTCTGTGCTCGGAAGAATCCGTTTGTTTCTTACCGGTTCGTTCTACAAACGGTTTCAAAGACAAAGACGTTTTTTTTGCACAAATATGGGTACACGTAAAGATTTTACGGAATTATCAGTTCAAGCCATATTTTGCCTTTTACGGCGTACAAATTTAAGACAGTATTCATCATTCCGTATTCATCTCGTTGGTTAAAGTCTTTTGTGTTAACGTATTTGTAAACATTGTTTCGCATTATTCAACAATAGACGCGCCCGCCTCGTCTCCAGGCCGATGTACTATTTTTAGTAGGCTATAAAGTTATCACTGCTATTACCGATACGAAGTTAATTGAACATTTGCCAACATTTTAACAGTTTTTTAAACATCGAACGCATGCCGTACAATGTACTCCGACATGTTTCATTAAAATATCTAGTCTACCATTCGCACACGTTCCAGGGGAAAAACGGTAATCGTAAATTTTATTTAACCCCTTACTATGTTACAGAATGCCATCTCAATATTAATATTAGCCAACAACAGCGATATCTCATAAATAATTCACGAGACTTAACATCAACTAATTTGAACGCTTAACTGACTATGTAGATTAAAGTAGTAGTCGTTACTGAACCGAAACTCGTCGAAGCGATGCCAAGCCGCCGAACCCCGCAGAGCTTTCATGTACCGCGCACGGGGGAACTTCGTTAATATCGTATCCAGAGCGCTGCGTAATTACTCTGCGCGCCCGATTTTCACCAAACATTGCTCATAAAGTTCGGTGTTCAAGAGCTGGTGGATTCGCCCGCATTTAATATTGCCTCTGTTCGTTCATGTTCTTCACCTGCGTCGTGCGTCAGTGGCGTTTTGTAACATGAAACCACACTTGTAGGCGGTGTGGGCGTACGCAATAAGCGTATGATGCGAAAAAAATTGACTCGCCCACATTGGTAGTATATTCAACATTAAATTAAAACATTTCATTCGACCTTGTTTGTTCCCTCATCAGATTCTGCCTTGGTGACGAAGTGGCCTCAAGAATATTATACCTTTTAAAAAAGAAAAAATGATACGCCGTTGACGAAGAAGTATAAATACATACGAACTTAGAATATCCTCATTTTTAAAGTCGTTTTATAGATAAATGCAAATATTTTACTTAAATGTCGGTGCATATTGACATAATTACCTTGTTATTCAACCTGCTATCTATATGCAATATCAGAATAATTTTTCAGTGTCAGATTAAACTCAGATAAGACCAGACGAATTAATTAAAAGCAAAAAATAACACTACACATTTAATAGCTTATTCAGAAATATGATATAGCTTATTAGTGCTAAATTTTTCTTAAATATGAATAGTGTAGTGGATATTGTCCAGGCTTCCCTGAGATGTGGGACTGTGCCCAGCGGTGGGACTCGAACAGTAGCCGGCGTTAACATTTTTCGACAAACCATCAGATCGGCTTGTATAGCGCACATATCAAATGATGTCGAACTCCTCTAATTTCGTATCTGACAATCAAAATCATTCGGTAACTTAAAGAATCTGCTCCTTGAAAAATTTTGCCCAACTGTGGGCTCACTACGTGCAGCACCGAAACCAATCGCTCATAGGTATCCATAAAACATGTTACGATTTGTAACAGTGAGACGTTGTACACTAATGGACCGGCATAATTAGCGTTGTCAAACTCGATATTTCTAGGGCGCCATGATATACGGGGTATCGGCGAAGATACAAATGGGCTTCGGGCACGTATCGGTCGTAATTGTGTTTTATGGCGGTAGTAATAAAATCCAATTTGGCGTGCATGCGACACGCTAGTTAAGTAATTAAACGCCTATAATGAGACCGCTCATTGTGTTTTCATTTTCCGAATGCGTTTCTAGCGTATATGTTTCAGCAGAGTGGAAATGAAATGGATTCGCTTCTTTATATGATAATATTAGTTGTTTTTACGCTTTCACGCTTTAATTACCCCACTGATGTCATGAATTTTCGAACACACATTGTCAGTGATACAGAAAAGGACATAGAGTCTTTTAATCTAGAAAAACAATATTGTTCCCGAGGAACAGAAATATTGGCTTTATGTGATGGTTGGGTGGTTGGTTAAGCCTTGATTGATCATATTATGCGTGCATTGTTCTAAACTAACGTCTGTAAGCTCGCTACACAATTTACTATAGTAGATATCGGCTACCAAGTATGAGGGTTACTCTGAAATTTGAAAAGATATCTAGAATTTTGCTTGAACTATGACATTGTAGCACCATACTAGTATATTAGCAGCATATCGTTAAGTAGCTGTTTAGAATGATAAAAAAATTCTAGTTTTTAATAATATTTATCACAATAAATATAATGTAATAGATATTCGTAAATAGTTTCTTGTCGTCCCTCTTTGTTTGACACGCGCCGAATTTGCGTCCGTTTGTAGCGTAGCAAAGCGTACGTAATCAATGCTATATTGCTTCGGATATGAAATTAGCGAAGTTCACCTCGGCGCGCCCGCCCGCGTGCGAGGTGCGGGATATAACTCGGATCTGCTTGCTGCTACAATTAGTGTAACTTTAGCACTAATTTACTGTACTGTGTTTGCGAACAAAACACTCAACGTGCTACTGTTAACTCTATCTTAGACGATCTCGCAAAATTCTTTACCTAAACTCCTGACATATATATAACTCCTAAAAAATACGCCCAGTATTTGACCGATTTGAGAACCTATACAATTTTTTTGACATTTTTTATAGCAAACATACTTAGCAGCTAAGTAGAAACAATGGACGGCCTTAATGCTGAGAAGCATTTTAAGCGAGACAGCGACAAATAATAGGAATAGATTGAATGAATGAATCAAACAAGAAACATCATACACATAACAGAGGAAACAAAGGAAAATGATCCTATTAAAAGAATCGCAATATATATATATATACGAGTATTACTTGCTTGTGATAGAACCACAAATTAGATACTTACATATCGTTGATCTTTCGTTTTCAACGCGATTTTTTGAATCAAATCTCCAATAAATCTCATCCTAGAACGCGATCAGCATCTATTGCTCTATATAGCACTTATACCTATGTACACCGGTGTCACTGAGCTGTTAGCGCTTCGGAGGTTGTTAATCCTGAAACGGCTTCAGGTGGTTGACTTTGGATAGGCGGCAAGTGGAATCCATTAAGAGTGCGCTGAACTTATGTTCACCGAATTTATTTGTGGTGGATAACAGAGAAATACGCCGTAAAGTTTGTTTAAATTTAACTAAAATAATTTATTAAAGTTATCTCATGATGATCTTAAATATATAAATTTAAATTGAAATTTTTTTTTCACCCGTTTTCACTTTTAATTTGTTCTACTTTCTTGAATTGTATACCTAATTCTTTAAACTCTCCTGCATCTAAATGTAAATTATCCTATTTAAAATAATTTCAAAGTAATATTTTCTGCGCTCGTAAAATTTTGATTCAACATTTTTTTTGATTACGATTTCTCTAATACCTTCTTTATCGCCTTCCGGCTATCGTCGAGTCTTCTTATCAGCAAAAACTAAAACATCCGCCACCAATTACAGGCCGGTGAGGTTCCGGCGTTTTGTGATCCCTCGGATTATTATTAGCCGCCCGAAACTCTTGACTTATTTCATATGGCAAATTGCAACGTGTTTCTTCCTACTTCATAATGTTAAGGAAAGATATAATCATGCCCAAAAACCGGTATGCGTATCAAATATTCTTGATTATACAGCTATTCTGAATGTTTAAAGAGCTCTTTGTTTTTTCGTATTCTGAGTTCATGGTTATTATACTATTTATAAATTTCGTCTTCTTTAAAAGTGTACAGTAAGTCTTTTTTATTTTTATTGAGCGATACGCTTGCGTTTGGCTGGGAACTCAATAGTACGCTGAGACTCTTTATATTGTCCATATCAATGTTAGTTCTCATGTATAGCGGCTAATGTGTGTCAAATTTAACGTAGACCGGCAGGATAAAGTAATTTATATTATAGCATGTATTCACTGACACAGATTTCTTCTCGATGCAACCGAGAAAGGAACAAGAATGCAATATTGACTCTTCAATAGAAAACAGGAGAAGCATTCGCGCCCGTCTGTGGCAATGATATGGTGGCAGCCGTTAAACGTTATCGGCCGTCGAGTTGAATCGAGACCATTGCATTCTTCACGTATCTATAAAAACTCCATCGTAAATTCCCTGTAAGTGCTAAGAGAGTATTCGAATATTTTCAGAACAAAATGTTGAAATAAGGAATGTATAACAGATACTGGGAGATCAGAAATATATTTCTTAACAATATGCTAGGTGCCGTTCGAAACTCAAGATCTCATTCAACTGCATTGAGATCGTACTCAAAAGTTGGTTCAGTTTATTGCTGTGTAATATGTAGTGTATTTGTAGTATTGGTTATTTAATTGTTTATTCCCTTTTGTATAATTTTTTATCTTCCTCTCTGCTCTAATCGTCATACAATCGTAATATTATTATACTAATCTTATTCGACAGCTACTTCTGTCTCGCCAATATACCGATGCTACTAAGAAATATATTGCCTGTTATCCGTTAATAATATTGTCGGTCAGGTATTTACCGATTTCGTAATGATTGTGCTATTTAATTCGCTACCATTTTGTCCCACCTTTATTGAATTCATTGTTTATATCTCGCTTCGTACGCACTAATTATGGTTTATAGATCTTTATTTCTCATAGGAATTATCAGTATTTATATGTTTATTATGAGTAACTATATATGTTCTATAATTAATCCAAATAAAACCATTCTCTGTAGGTTTTATATTGAAATTCACTTCGCCATTCAAATATTTTCACTACGAGCTCCCGATTTTAGAATACCGAACCAAAAAGTTAGCACGACCCTATCAAAGCAATCTAAACCTAATTCGTTAATTAGTAAAACGCGAATTGTTTTGTCAGCGCGCTTGAAATCCCTCAATAGAAATGGCCACTTTATTTTCTCTCCGTTAGAGTTGAAAACAGCTCGAACGCAGTTTGTTATGGCAGGTTCCCAAGAGATGTCGGTCGATTGCGAATTTACCTGCTAGGAGAGTTAGATTTTTCTTTTTTTTGTAGTTTATTAAAGCAAGCATAGAGCAAAGCAATTTGAACTTTTCGTGAGGGCCGATAATGTTGAATTTGCGTCGCCACGATCGGCACATACTTGACCGAACAATTTGTTTTATGTTGTATACTGAGGAATTTAGTTTTAGTTGCCATGACAACTTGTAATATATAAAGCGTTGCTAAATTTGTTGATGTTGTTGCTAATAATCTACTGGTCTAATAATCACACGCTGACCGAGAGAAGGGAACTCGTAATAGTGGTACATAAATGAATTGCATCCGACACAATTTTTATATATTATAATGTAATATCGAACTGCGTCGCTTCAATAGCTTCTGCGGTCGCGTTCCGAATCGATTTATGAATTCACTTTCCGCTTTATTATTGTATCGGTTTCCCGATATTATTAAATATATTTTCAGGGCGGTATCCATTGGCGAGACGGCGTGTTGAAAATATAGTTTCAAAAATTAACACTTTTAAAACGCTGGCAGTTGTAGTGGGGCATCGGAGAAGAGGGATAATGTGTTATCAGTAGATTGATAATGTGATTCGATGATAGAACGAGAGAACAAGTAATGCTATTAGCTAGCTAGTTCGCCAATGGATCACGCCCTGTTGATGCGGGTAGATGGTGTTAATTCGGATTATGTTGCCGGTCGCTGACCAATTTGTGATATGGCTGATATTCTAGATACATCGAATATTGTTAAGGTATATGCTTGGATTACAGTTTTTGAATAACTGTTCATTATGTGATTATTAAATTTAGATTATGTTCTCATTACTGTAATCGTTACATTGGTAGTCTCGTAAGTAAATGTAATGCGACAGAGGCTTTAAAGACAAGGGTCCTTTTAAAAGTTCTAAAAACCCCTGAAAGACTTCTGACAATAGCGACTACGGACGTCGCCCTAACATCCCTAACATGGCAATACACAGTTCTAAGTGCCAGGACAGTTTGCGTTTATACATGCATTCCTCAAGAGCAAAGCTTGTGCAATAAAATTAATCGACAATCATAGTGCATTTATTACTTCATCCAACAGATACTGACATATGCACATATCCCTACAAGGAGAGAGACAAGATACATACACGCAATAAAATGGATACTCGGCAATAAATGTCACGCAGATAAACGATAACGAATGTCGCGATGAATCAGACAGATGGCAGACATTAGCGTTCATTATGCCAAACTAATTAATATTTACTTGTGTGTTTATTGTCGCTGCGAAGGAATTGTTTTACGAGCTCGATACAACGAGATCGGTGCGACACCCGTACGGAGTGACTGCGATCAATCATCCTCGGCGTTCATTGCTATGCTTCTTGTGAAACGTAAATGTCTAGATTCATGTCGTTAAACCTCGCTGGAAAATATAATCAAAAACGAACTCGAGCTCTGTTTTGGAGTATGCCATATCTACCTCTGTTGCACGCCATTTGTAAGTCACGGTGTGACACAAAAAGTTGGAATTGGATAGGTATCGGTCATTATCTCGTGGGCTTTCGACATTTACAGTGTACAGTGTCGTTATGTGCGAAACGTTTCGTCAGTATTCAGTTTTATGATGCGAGCTAAGTTTTCATCGATGGTGCGGCGGGAGGGGGTGGGGGGTGGGTTGAATCATGAATCGGATTACCCCACCGCGACCACAGTACAGATTGACGGGGGACGCTTGACGGCGGCCAGTAATGCTACTGTATACTGTGCACATCTGTCTATGACTCGGGCCGAGGACGTAGGTACTCAATTTTATTGCAGATTATACCCATTTCGCCTGTAACTTATCAACAGCATCGATTACTTCTAAGAAGCTGTAATTATATATTACGGTAGAATATACTCACAGATTGTTCACTGCTTGCTATTTTTTGCCTTGGTATTTAATATCTATATGAATCACGATCGCTCCAGACAGTTTTTGGCTCCCTCGATTTGCATAACAATATGAAAATGATTGGACGATTACGTTGTACACCTTTGAATAATTAAGATTTTTGGAACATTTCAAAAAATATTCTTTTTACGTGATTTATTGGGAGAATTGTAGAAGGCAATAATACATATATACATGTATAATAGGTCAGCGACGAATCCAAAAAAACCAAAATCTCAATTTTCAGCAAACTGTTTCCGTCGATATTGAACAGTAATTGATAACCAGACAAAAATACATATCGATTGCATATCAAAACGTGTTGCAAAACCGTTAACGATAACGTTACCGATAACGCGCCGATAACAGATAAGCCGAACGTTGGCAATGGGCCGGTCGCGGGCGAGGATACGTTGAACTCTTCTGCAACCTTGGAGATACATATTTGTTATTCCGAAATACCATTATTCAACTCAAACACAGTTATTAATAAGTTTTCGTAGAAGGCACATTCGAGAACATTTCGGCGCTAATAAACATTGGTATAGGCTATTTCTGTTTCTGTTGCGATGTGGGATATTAGGAAATTTGTCAATGCGATACAATACTAGAATCCATAAAAAGAAACGATTATGCAAACATTAGTGCGAACATATAGGATTTCGGAAGTAGTGATGATAAAGGCACAGTTACTTATAATAAAAAAAATCTTTGTTAATTTGTATAAGGCGGATACCATCAATGTTGACTTTCAATCATAACTAACGCTTTGTTAACGATATGGTTACTTAACATGCACGGTCTAATTAAATCTGATGTAGGTAGCTGTGTACGTGTAGCAGAATTTGCCACACCGATACGGGGCAAACCAACGATGAAAATGAAAACATAGCGATATGATGTGATGATGATCATGATGAAGATGATAATGATACTAATATCTTGGGATATCTTCATAAGCCAATTCCCAATTAAGCAAGAACAAGAACCTTAGGATTTTTAATTACGTACACAGATAATTTTGCATCCAATATTAATAATCTTAATTTTGATAGTTGAAATTGGTGGATTCCCTTACAAGTACTAGACCTTACTTCGTTTTGTTTTTTCTTTTATTTGTCCACTGCTGGATCGGGTGTACTCTCCAACCGAGAGGAGCTTAGGCCATAGTCTACTACGATGGCCAAGTGCGGATTGGTAACTGACTATACCTCAGTAATTATTTTGCCCAAATCACGCTGGTAATAATGGAACCTTGTAACTTTATTTTAGTATTTATAATTCTAAATTCTATGGTATTGTGATGATTTCATTTATCTCTTTTGTTCGCAGGCCACCCAAAATGATGCTGGAGTCGAGCCGGTGAGTCTTTTCATATTCAAATTTCAGCTGGAAACAATTATTTTCATTTCGGATTTTTTCAATATTTCCTTTATTATTGATGTTGTATAGTTTTTTCGTAATTTGTTTCACTTTTGTCAAGCGTTTAATAGGCATCTTGAATTCTTCGTTCTATCGATGTAAAGTGTCAGATTTCAATAAAGCTTATTACGGAAAGTAGTTTTTTTTTTGTTAAATTTAAAACTCACTGGAAAACATTACGCAAGGTCACACAAAGCATTCTTGTTATTGCGACTCTGTGAACACTTACAAGTTTGCTACATATTTGCCATATAAATTGTTTCGAATGAATTAAAAATAAATTCCTTCTTATTGACGTTGCTTATTTCACTTTGTAATTGTTCGTTTTTAATCTTTCCCGTGTGTTTTTTCCCCCATTCCTTTTCTTTCCCGAGGCACGTTATTGTCATTAAATCCATTTCAGTGTCGCGATTTAAAAAGCCATTACACATTCCGAGAGCAGCTAAGAGTTGAACTAATGCACGCGATTACGTTTCATGCTGTTGTGGTACGCGTCGCCTCTTGTAAAGGCCACTGCGCAAACGCTCTTAACATCAATATTATAAAGGACAGTATAAAATGAAACAACGATATAAGGAAGAATCATGAAAACCTTGATATCGTCGCTCACTTTAATAACACTAATAGCCAGCTTTAGGATACAATATGTTAGAATAGTAACCGAAGCCATAGTTTCCTCACCTTCAATTTATTTTATACTAGCTTTAGCCCGCGACTTTGTCCGCGTCGAATAGTGACTTTGGGCAGCATTTACATTTTCTAGGATACTTTGAAAAATTTAACAAAAAATGTATTATCTTTCGTAAAAAAAAATTCATAAAAAGTATCCTATGTTACTGCTAATATCTCCAAGAATATGTGTACAAAGTTTCATGATGATCGGTTTAGTAGTTTCACATTTATGATATTAATGGGCGTTTAATTTGTAGGCTGCAAATTTATTTTAGTGTCTTGCTTCACTTTGATGGACCGTTTGCATTTCTAAAACTGTTCATGTACTATGTACTAGCCCTCGGCGAATTAACGATCGACCGAGTGAGTTGCACTCCACATAATTAGTTTCGCCTATTCACTCGCCAACGGCCGTCAATTACGTGAAAATTTATCATTTCTGATGCTTTGTCTAATTGCCGTATTTTCTATGTTGTAGTTGTCAATTTTCATTTTATTCTTATTATATATAGGTTACTAGCTGACCTGGCAAACGCTGTTCTGCCATATAAATTATTTTTTATTGCTGCTCCTCTCCTATTCGTCTTAGCGTGATGTTATATAGCCTAAAGCC